>PVIC010001199.1:0-45000 GCA_004025085.1 Thryonomys swinderianus
AATCCACAAGTGCACAGCGCGTACGTATTATTTTTAAAACTGCTTACCTGGGTAAGAGAGATAGTAATTGCAAAAATGAGGTCATAAAAGCACTTACTCTGTGGTCATATTGGAAGATGCCGGCCAGCTGCTAACTGTGCCAAGAATAACAAATAAAAATAAATAAATGGAAGACTACATCTTCCAGACAAGCCCCCAAATAACTTTTTCAACTATTTAAATCGAGATATTTTCAGTGCTAGGACAGTGCATACAAAGACAAAGCAAACAGAGCAGTATTTCTAACTTTCATTCATCCATTCTCTTCTTCCAAACTCTAGCTTACTCTTACCCATCCTCTCTGGGTTGGTTGTATAAGAAACTACAGTATTCTGTGAGGCTATTATACAGAAGTATTTTCCAGGTAGATGATCAGACTTTTCTGCAATTTAAAACGAACCTTTGTCTTTCTTATACTTTTCATTTCTATTAAACATTCTAGTGAATAGGAAATCATCAGTACTTTCCTATTGATAATTTAACACAGTAAATACAATTTCCTATCTTTTTTTTTTTTTGAGACAGGGTCTTGCTTTGTAGTTCAGGCTGGCCCTGAGCTCACTATGTAGCCCAGGCAAGCCTCGAACTCAGCAATCCTCCTGTCTCTGCCTTCCAAGTGCTGGGATTACAGGTGTGAGCCACCATGCCTGGCTACAATTTCCTATCTTTTAACAATTGCTGTCACAAAATCTCCATCTCTGGCATTATCTTTGCAAGCTCCGAACTTCTTAAAGAATCACAGAATTCATATTTCTCTTAAAAATATTAAAACTACAGTTCAGTCACATTTTCCAAAGCTTTTTTATTTCGGGTTTGGCAAAGTCCACAGTTAGCTGTTTTTCATTTATAGGTATTGCCCCAGGAGGAAATTTCAAAGTGTTGGAAAGCTATTAATATTAGTAGATAAGTATATGTGGTTAATTTGTTTTAAAAAGGATTATTTTATGCAAAAGGAAAATAGGTTTATGAATCAGCCAGAGTACACACAATATTGTAAGTGAATTTAAAACTTTAATTAAAATAATAAAATTATTAAATTATTAATTAAATAATTAAAATAATTAAATTATTATATTATATCAAACTAATTAAATTCTTTTATTTAAAATAAAATAATAATAAATAATTTAATTAAAATAAAATAAATTTTTTTAAATTTTTTTTTTTGAGACAGGGTCTCGCTTTGTAGTTCAGGCTGGCTCTGAGCTCACTATGTAGTCCAGGCAAACCTCGAACTCAGCAATCCTCCTGTCTCTGCCTCCCGAGTGCTGGGATTACAGGCATGAGCCACCACAGCCGGCACTGTGGTATGTGGTATTGATTGCCAGTGGGCATGAGTCTCCACGCCCAGCACTGTATGTGGTTACCAGGGATCAAACTCAAGACCTTGTGCTTGTGAGGAAGGTGCTGGAACCACTGAGCTAATCCTCCAGCCCTTGAATTTATTTTTTAATATTTATACACGATAATTTAGTTAGTTGCTCATTCTATACATACAAATATCACAGAAAATTGGGATTGAACATATGCTTGAGTTATTTTTAAACTGCAATATACTTTTAATTCCACTTTTACTTAGACATATTAAACATTTGATTTGCAAGTAATTTTGCATGGGATAGTTATTTAGATATAATTCACAAAAAGAAATAATGACAGAAATTTAAATAATTATACATAAAATTTCGTGTGGAAAAAAATATTGTATTTTATCACTTTAGAAGGATGTAAAATATGTTTATCCAATTTTTTTTGGCTTTGAATAATAACCTGGAGAGGTTTAAACACAAGTAATTTTTTAAGAGAATAAGTAAAAATTATTTTTTAAAGAAAACATTTCGAATATTAAATATAGAAGATCATGACTTCATAAGTAAATAATACTGATGAAATTGATTTTCAAGTTAATAGTTTAAAAGACAATGCATAAAATAGTTGCTGCATTTAACACATTAGAAAGAAAATATTGTTAAAGGGAAAATTTTAAATAATACTCCAGATTCTTAAACTTCTTAGTCTATATGTAAATCAAGAAATATTTTAAAATTTATTTCAAGCTTATTGTTAAGTAAAAGAACAATCTGCAAAACCATACAGAATGTTATTTGTGGTAAAAAAAATCACATATTATTATTATGTAAATAATATTAATTGCATATGTGTTTGTTCAAAATTTATGTTTATGCATAAATATACATGTAAAAAATAAATCAAAAGAATAATTCCTAGGATTCTGTATACTTCTCTTTCTATTTCTTGAGCTCCAACAAATGTAGTGTTTGTCTTCATAGCAAAGTAGAAGGACAAATTTTAAAAAAACTACTGACCTAAGTTCAGGACAGAACACTGAGTTCATGCTCGAAGAGACAGTTTTTCTGCCCACAATGTCTAGTTAAAATAGGTTCTGATGGAACGAAGCAGAAGCCAAGGAATGACGTGGAAGCGCTTAGGCGGCAGTTCCATTAGCGGCGACAGCAGACCCTGCCATGTGTCTTGGGGAGACACCGTCAGCCCAGAGCACAGGGCCAGGAGTTGGAAACCATGCGAGCAGATCCCAAGAGAAAAATGTCCAGAATTGGTTAGGAAGTTTCCAAAGGCTTCAACTCATGTAAAAACTCCAGTGAAGTGACTTGGAGAGAAATATATCAGAGGAAGTTTGTACTTGGCTGGGCAGTTTTAGAGTTGAGGGAGGAGGGAGTTAAGGATGACTTTGCCTCACTTCTGGTTAAATGGTTTTACAAGCCTGTATTCTTTCACTATTTATATAATTCTGATGTTTAAATTGTTGGCATTCCTTTAAAGAACAGGACAAGTTGAAATGAAATATGTAAAAGTATATTCTGAACAGATGATGATATTTTGAATTTTTTTTTTCTAAAGGAGGTTTTACCATACGAAGATTTTTACTCAGACTCTATATGACTTCTCTGGATCTCTTTAAGAGCTTTTATAGTTGTGTCAATCACATTTAATTTCATGCAAATCATACCAACTTCTAGTTCTTTGACATAGCTCTGATTGCTTAAGAGAGAAATGGAAAAGTATCCAATATTTGAGAGAGAAAAAGGAACCAGGGAACTGGAAGGCTGAGGAACTAAGTGCTTTATTTTATCTGGTTGTAATTCTCAAATTTAAAATCAATGTGGTATAAGATACTTTTGATGTTAAATATGCTTTTACTGCTTTGGCAAGACAATATGTTATAATATTATATGCGATCTTATTCTTGTCTTACAGGGCAGGAACTGGAAACTTGAAAATGGTTTAAAAATAATGGTCATATAATGACCACGGCCCTTTATTAATATTCTGGGAGCATTTTTGTGTGCCAGTCACCATTTTTCAAACCTATACTTGTTTTCTCAAAACAACTCTGAAGCAGGTATTATTATTAGCATCCAAATGAAATCATTGAGACTCAAAAACATCACATACAACAACTCGGAAAGGCCTTATATCTGGTGAGGTTTTAGATAGAGAAATAAGCTCATGAAGTGTAGATGGGTAGTTGTACTCTATAATGCGTGTACCCACGCTTTATATTTCCTTCTGTGTATGCGATGATAACAGCTCGGAAACTACTGTGGGCCGCATAGGTAAGTGGGCAATAAATAGTAGAGGAAATTTTGTGTCTGTTGGTTCCTTAAATTACCACTTGGTGGCACTTGTAGCTCAGGACAGCTTATCAAAGACAAGTCGGAGGTTTAAACAACAAATAGTCCCTAAAGACGCATACGGAGTAGGGATCAATGTTCAAATATATAGGATGTTGGTAAGTCAAATGTAACTCTTAAAGTTAGTGTTATATCTCTGCTAAATACAAGATTGCAATATCAAGTATTAATATTTTCATTAATTCCTTTCTATATTTGTCACTATGTAATAATATCTTGAGAAGGACATAACCCTCTGGCAGATATTACATGTATATCACTTCTTCTCTGTAGCCATTACAAAAAGATGACAACACAATACAAGATTACAGTAAAATAGTTTTAGAATAATTGTGACTTTAGGCAGCAGTCACATGATGGTATTCAGCTAAGCAGTCTAGGATTCGGAGTAATGTCTTTGCCTGACCAATCTGACGCTATGGAGGTTCAGAAGAAGAATTCCCAAGAGGCAAACACCAGTGGGAAGTGTTGACTTCCATCATTGGAGGTTGACTATTTGCCAGTCAGACTCCATCTGGAGCTGCTGGAAAACTGGATATTCACCAACTATATGGGTTTAAGTGTTGAATGAAGCTCTGCATTCATTTATGCACCCAATCTCACCACTAGTTTGTTTAAAAGTCTAAATTCCTTCTATATATAAACTATATATAAACTATATGAATAGTTAAGAGCTTAAAATAGCTGTCCTACCTTCAGGAGCCAGGTCCTGGGTGACTTTTCCCTAGGATGGCAGGAGAAAAAGCAGAAAATACAGTGACAAGATCCAAGAAAATGTGCCACACCCTTGTATGGGAACTTTGAGCACAGAGCCATCATGATGCTGCTCGTAAGTGTGGTCCAATTACTGTTGTAGGAGCCGCTGCCCTCAAAATAATAACTTCTCTTGGAAAGTGGTCAGTAGGAAATGGGGAGAGGAAAGAGTTGCATCCCTTTCCTACCACACAAAGAAAGAAAGAAAACAGTCCGTATTTTACCTTTACTGAGGCTTGAACTTCTCCGTACAGGAACCATTACTCACGAGAAACTGGAGCACAGGAAAACAGGACCGAGGAGCTGGAAGACTGAGGGACTGACTTTAATTCTTTTTAAATTTCAAGTTAATGTGGTGTGAGGTACTTTTCATGTTAAGTATAAGGTTGGTGCTTTGGCGAGACATGTCTGGTCCAGTCTTCACAGTCCATGGGCTGTGCTCATTGTCTTCCAGCGTAGTTGCGGGAGGCACCATGTACTGCGAAGGTGGCATCGTTCTCTACAGCGCCAGAGGACAAAGTAGGCGGAGCTGATTTCATGTACGCAGCGTGTGTTACAGCAGGACTTACACCATGTCATTAGAAACTGAATAAAATATTTTCAAAATTCAAAGAACTTAGTTTCATATTTAAAATAAGTATTTAACATTTTTTGAATTAAATATAAAGGCTCTTATCTGATGAATAACCAGTTGAAAGTGAAGATGCTAATTTAGTTTTATGGGGTCTTCGTTTTCTTTGTTCTGTTTTGTGTCACCGGCATTTGTAATCTGGGCCTTGCAAATTCTAGGTGAGTTCTCTATCACCAAGTTGCCTCACTAACTCCAAAATGAAAATGCTACCATTTTGCAGGACATAATAAAGAAAAAAGAAATTGGGAAAACGTAGGTTTAAATGTATTGATGAGAGGAAATTCTCTTTATTTGGGTACATCAAAGCATAAAATGTACTTGATTCTATGGTGTTAAAAGTTTTTAAAAAATAATAATGTAACTAATAGCAAATCCATAATAAATTTAATGACTGTTTTCACAGCACGGGCAGACATTGTATGAAATTGAAGTGTTTCAGTTTCAGAGACAAACTATTCTAAAGGAAAACAGACAAGGTTTGCTAAAGTGGATGGGAATATTAGTAGAAAATGCTTTGTGGCTACATCTATTATTGGAAAGCATTTTAATATATTTGGAAAAATACAGAAATGTGAATGTACTTTTCCAATGGAAATTGTTTATATCACAATGTTTGTCACCTATTTGCAGTGACACCTTTATTGAATAAATAAATTTAATAAAATAAATTTTATCTGTTTCTTTTTTTCTTTATCATGGCTGCTATAATGCTTAAAATTTTGTGCTTTGGGCTGGGGATGTAACTCAGTGGTGCCTCACCTGCCTGGCAAGTGCCAAGTCCTGAGTTTGATGCCCAGTCATGCTAAATAAATAAATAAATAATAACTAGATAAAAATTACGCTTATATTAAGCAGAAAAAAGTTAAAATATGTTAAGAGTTATTTGAGAAATACATTGAACCTTGAAGGGGAATCTAATATTAATCTAAATTTCTTACAATATTTAGTTACAGACTACAGCCTCAGAATAAAATAAAAAATATATTTCCCCACTTAGTACAATATATATTTGGTTATACTAGTTCATCATGATATCCTTAAAAAACGTTTAGGTAGACGTCATTCCCATAGTGCACATTTCCCTTGAATCCATGGCTTCCTGCCCCAGTAAGGTTTCCTAGTCATCTTGTACAAAGGATTTAACCTTAACATCTGTCCCTCTAGAACTATTAAAATAATGCATCTTCAAGCTCTACAATTGTGTTCAGTGATGTACACATTATTACAGACAGATAAGGATGTGACTAGTGGATCATTGCTCTTTTCTCCATAGACACAGAGCTGATTCTGTACTTGTTAAATGTGCATATGATGTCTCTCCACCATGTTCAGTAATATGTCCTAATACATGCAAATTTATGATAATGAAAGGGGGATGCAAGTGAGCTGAAAGTGATCAGAAATTAGTGAAAACAATAGTAATAATAATAGTCTCGCTATGTCTCTGTGTCAGGTACATTGACCCACTTAATCATTGTAATAGCACAAAGGAAGAAGATAGTATTATTATCCCTATTTGAAGGAAAGAAAAGTAAGTGGTGATATTTAGAGAGGTAGATATCTTATAGCACTATGTAGTCCCCCTAAAAATGGCAATGCTGGTTATCTTCTACATGCATTTTATGATGGGGAAAAATGAGAAAATGAAGTGATTGCCATAAATAGGATTAGTGTGAAGGTTTACATGAAAACCTTTGCAAAAATACGTTTTAAAGATAAGTCTCTAAGAAGTTGTATTCCACTTAACTAATGCTATGTTGCCTCATTTTGTATAAACTTGCAAAATGGAAAATAAAATCCAGTGGATTTCTTCTTCCTTTGCCTTCAATTTGTGGCTCAGAAAAAAAAAAAATAGAGGTATAGAACATAAGTCAAAAAGCTCAACTAAATAGACATATTTATCAGGCAAGAACTAATTTAGAAAGTGTTTTTGAAGACTAACATGCAAAGAAACAAAATTCAATGATAAAAGACATGCTCTGCAAGACTGAAATGTTATATAGCAAATTAAGTTTGAAATTGTTTTAATTTGTGTGTACATGTGGAAACAATAGAGATCTACTAACTAGAAAATATATCACTTCAATCCTAAATGCATCCAAGCATTTTATGAACTATTTTATATTAGAATTCCAGTCAAAACAATATTACAGATCTTGAACAAAATGAAAATGATTCTGTAATTAGTGTTTCTCTTTTCCGTAGTGCTGGGTCAGAACGAGCATGAGGGGCAGACACAGCCTTCCACTAGCAAGCTAATAGGCTACATGATACGGAAAAGTTCCCAGTGTTCCAGCAAAACTGTGCGAGGGAAGTAATAAGTGGCCGAGGATGAAGAATAAAAATAACTGAATAAATTTAGACCATAAGTGGAAAGTGGTTTACAGTGGCTCTGGCTGTGAAAACCACCACAGGTCCACAGGCCCAAGGAAATTCCGGTGAGTTTCAGAATTAGTACCGCCTGAAAAAATGAAAGTGCAGAGCCTGAGTGGCATATTAGTTTGCTGGGCTTCATGGGAACAGTTCCCAGACTCCCCAGCAGCACAGGTCTTGAGCTGTGTAATCAACAAGCACTTCTGCAAGGGAAGGACATCCACCAGCCATCACTCACAGAGTTAACAGGGCCGAGGAGGACCAGTTCTGCTTTAGAGCCCCTATTAGCTCATACTCACGAAGTATACACCCCTAGACACCACAGTAAATGCCTGGAAGAGACTACAAAAAGTCCAAACTGACTGACTTTATACACTTAGGAGAGTAAATTAACTTGGCACGGTGTAAAACAACATTATTGTTCATCACCAAGTTTCAGTGTTTTTTCCCTTGTTTGGGGTACTTTTAAAATCTAAAATAGAAGATTAAGGTCAAAACGAGGTCAATTACAGAACATAGCAAATTGCTATTTTTGACCAGCTTAGTTGGAATGTCTAAATGTTAACCTTGCTGCAGAAGCATGAGAATGGTGTTCGATCTCCTTCACCTTCCACTATCTCTTTCAGCAGCATTGTGTAGAGGGTGAGATGTTTCCCTGTCCCCGGGGGCAGTAAAGATTAAAATATGTACAGAAATCGATTGTGTAAAAATCAGAATGTTACTCGGTTTAAGGAGTCTTTACATATGACTCAGATATGGGTGAAAAGGAAAGTCTATTCACACAGAAAAACTCCTATAATGGGAGAATGGTAAATTGGCATGGTTTATTTTGACTACCATCCTCTGAATACAAGTATTTAATGAATGAGGCGAGCCCTTGGCTTGTTTCAAGAACAAGTTGGCAGTTAGACATTGCCCAAACAATGTGCCAGCTTGAAAGGATAATTGACAATGCCACACACTGTGATCGCTTATAACCCCAGGGTGTTCTTCCGAGGTTTATTTTTAGTTGTTTGATGACACATTTCTCCTGATCCACAATATTTTGCTTTTCCTCCTGCATTCACATGTGACCAAACCACAAGATGAATGCTCGATAAATCATTTCATATTCTTGCCACTTAGAAATCTTTTCTGCTTATTTGTTTAAACTTTTTAGTTGCTGTTCAGAGATGCCTTTTATGTTAAGCTAAAGAGGTAAATAGTTTTTAATTGCCCTGCAAATATTTACATCCCATACATCCTGTGATTACAGCAATTATACTTATCAGTTTTCCACCCCCTGCTAAAGTAACCACAACATTATCATGAGGAAATCATGAAAAAAAAGAAGCATGCTGCAGCACACTCAACTCTGAATACAATCAAACAAGAATTACCATCCTCCACAAATGTGAATTCCAGAATTATTTTCTACCCAGAGGAACTGATCTCTTCATACTACAATAGCAAGATTTAACCTCGCTCAGAAACACCAAAAAAGTGTTGTATTATAATGCTGTGTCCTGTAAATACTTGACTTATGCCTGTAATACCTTCAAAGTTCATGGTCTGCTGTGCTTTCTCATGACCAAAGTGGTTTAGAACATCAGAATCCAAGTTTTAATAGCTTTGATTACTGTCCATTACTTGGTTAGAGAGTGATTAGAAGAAACACTTAATATTTGTGCTGCATTTAATAAAGAGACACTTTTGCAGTTCTTCATGGATTGATGATGATGATGATATTTGTTCTCACCTAGATTTTTGGTTTGTTTTTGCAGACAGTGAGATCCTGCTATTAATCTGACTGTAGCATGAAGCTGTCTGTACCCCAGAGGCTAGATTGGGGTAGACTGGGTTTTTTTTTTTTTTTTTCATGTGACAATCCCAAAACAAGGCCAGGTTGTTTGGTTGGTCAAGAGTGTTGTGAAGTCCTGTGAGTACGGGATGAGCTATGTTGTAAGAAAGTGGCCCACACCTGACAGTCATTCAGGAAGAGTTGATTTGACTCTATTTCCTTGGAATAGCAGTGTCATCCCAAACACAATTAATATGAAGAGCCCAAAATAGTAGCACATCATTTCCCAGTAAGTGAACTAACATGATAATGAATGTGGTTGGAATGGATACCTTCACTAACAGCTGCAAAACAGCACAGACACCATTCATATCTATCAGCCACGTTCCCTGCCCAAATTCCATTTCAGCCTCACTCCTGGGAAGAACTGGCAGGCATATGGGCCCTCAGTGCCTCTTAGTTTATCTCTTCTGTGAGATGAGGATGGTGCCTTGAACTCTCAGCACTAAATCTGTTTCTCAGTACTCCTTAAGTTTACAGTAAAATAGAGATGGTGATATTGAGGAAGGAAAGAAGAAATCCACACTAGGTAGAAAAGAAACAAAGAGATTGATATTTTCTTTTCTGTTATGTAGTACCAGGGATCAAACTCACAGTCCTGGTCTTGCAAGGCAGGTGGCAGTATCATTGAACTAAATCCCCTAGAAATTAAGATTTTAAAATTCTACTTAAATGTAGCTTCAAGACACAAGGTTACTCAAGTCTTTCCTTTCTAGGAAACTCATTATCCCCCCCCCAAAATCTTAAGGACTGTACACCTGTCTTTCTCACCTGTAAATTGTGCTTTCTCCACACCCAAGCAAGCAGCAATACAGGAGTAGGAAGACATATCCCAGATTATCCAATTGAAGAAACTCACTTAAATATACCCAACTCCAGCTCCTGATGTGTGTATTGTGTTTGGCTGAGCTCCCACACCCCACTCTTAAGCGCCTCCTAGAATCTCTAATAAAGCCTTCCTGTGTCTCTGACAGGCACAACATGAAGATTTTTCTGCGATGAGAGTCGGTGAACCTGCAAACTTACTCTACAAGGGTTCGATAGGTTCTGTACTTTTAGCCTCAGTAACCCTGGGACACAGCCTGGTGACAAGGCCATTCTGTCGTATCTCAGGTGCAACTTAAATTTATCTCTTTCTTTTTCCAAGTAAGAAATGAATGGTCAGAAATATCATTAAAGGTATAGAAAGGTCCAAACTGTTCATAACTATTAGGATTAGGTAAGATTTTGTTGTAGTTTGTCTTTTTTTCAGTCAGTCCTTGGTGCTCCCTGTCATCAACATTGTGAAGGCCACATGCATTCTCTGCAGCTCTTCATGTCTGGCAGGTGCTGACTGGATGACCTTGCTCTAGAAAAACTACCTCCCGATGCTACAGTGCTAAACCTTTATCTATTTCTTTGTCTGTAGCAACAAGTAATCCCTCTCAATAACTATCAATTCATCAGTCAAGCATTTATTAAATACCTATTACAAGCAAGCACAGTGCTAGGCCTGGCTCTTATACTGTAATTTTCAGCTTATCTACAAATGAGTTTTGCCTTATTTTACTGATGAAGCTTGGTGGGATTCAGTTATTTCCTTAGGATCACAAAACTTTTCCACAAGAGTCATAGGATTTGAACTCAGATTTTCTAACACTACTGTGCTCCTCATGAGGATGGAATACAGAATCCTTGTCCACAGGAGAAGCATTTCAAGGAGCTTTAGAGCTTATGTATCTGTGCTTCCTCACCTGCAAGAACACTAGATCCAGCTATAATTTCACATTAGTTGGCGTATTTATGTGTGTGCAACAAATAAATTGCAGGTATTTTAAAATAAACAATATATTTTGTATATTATATATTCATATATTTATATAATATAAATTTATATATAATATAAATAAATTTTATATACTATATATGAATATATATTTATTTTTATATATTTTGTATATTATATATTATATATAGTATATTATATATTGTATATTTATATATTGTATGACTGCAATTATGTCTTTTGTCAACAGACTGAACACAGTTTTGGAGACTCAAAAATATTTCCTTTGATTTTTAAAAATTTAATTGAATTCTTTACTGGTACATTTTACATACATCTCACAATCACTCACAACATTGGGGAATTTGTACCAGTATATGACACAGTTAATTCTCATTTTTACCCACATCCCTACCCACCCACACCTCCCCACCCCTTATATACATGCTGTTTTATTTTCTTTCAGAATCATTTTTATTCCTTCCCCTCATTACGTTCCCAGATTTACTTTAAGTGCAAAGATGAAACAAGTCTGGTTCCATCCTCAAGTTTGGATGCTGCTGTTTTCTACCAAAGGCTTTCAGAAGACTGGTGAAATAATAATTTACAATAAATTGAAGTCATGTGATAATCTCTATGCAGATTCTGTGTAATTCTGGGTTCTGAGAAGGACAAAGGCCTAATACAGTAACTGAAATATCATAGATGCTCAGTGAAAGTTGAATTGTAAGACATATTGGCTTGCTTAAGTGAATTTTAGCGAGCAGGGAAAGGACTCTAACTTCCAAAGAAAAAGAGAAGAACCTTTACTTAATTTCAATATTTTATCTTTGTGTTTCCCGTTCCTGTTTCTTCATATCAATTAGGTACTGTGGTCTAAAATAGCAAACCGTCTTTATTGTCTCAGAAAGAGAAACAAACAAGAAAATACTACTTTTCAGTCTAAGAGAAGACTTCTGGGAAAATTCAAACCACGCAATGGAGTAAAATGTGATATGAGACAGAACTGAATGTGTTTATCAACACAAAATTTCACCACAGCACAAGATGAGAATCCAACTTTTTAGTTTCTACTCTTTTTTTTTTTTTTTGAGGCAGGGTTTCACTTTGTAGTTCAGGCTGGCTCTGAGCTCATTATGGAGCCCAGGCAAGCCTGGAACTCAGCAATCCTCCTGCCTCTGCCTCCCAAGTGCTGGGATTACAAGCATGAGCCACCACACCCGGCACTGTGTTATGTGGTATTGATTTCTGGTGGGCATAAGTCACCACGCCCAGCATTGTATGTGGTTATGGGATCGAACTCAGGACCTTGCACTTGGGAGGCAGGCGTCAGAACCACTGAGCTAACCCTAAGGCCCTTGTTCCTACTCTTATATGAAGCAAAGGACATGTAATACAATTTAAAGTGAAGAAAATATCTTTGTTTCTTGTAAACTACATGCATTCTGAGGGCAAGGAGCATGGCTCTTGGTGACAAGTGAGTCTATGGAACTTAGTACCAGGAGTGGCACGCAAAACTGTTATAGTAGTTGATAACTGAGTGAGTAGATGAGTGGTTGATTTTGTTGTAGGGACTTTAGACTTGGAAAAGCTGCAAAGTTCTAGAGAGGAATCCAAAAGAATAAACATTTAACTAAATTTTCCTAAACACTGTCTAATACACTAGTCACCCACCATTCACAGCTATTTAAATTTAATTAAAGTAGACATTTTGTTAACTATATCTTAGATATGAATACTCATATGTATCTAGTAGTTACCATAAGGTATTATACAAATGGAAATCATTTCCATCAAGTTTGAAAGTCTTGTTTCATGATGTCCTAGGGCATATAGCTTAAGGAAAAAACATGGTATTTAAAGTTTTATCATTATGATGATGATATCCATTTTGGCTCATGACTAAGAAAATATTCAATAACCTGGGGTTTTATGAAATTCTGAAATGAATAATACAAATTTTACTAGAGAATATAAGGTGCTATATTTCAAGATAGCAAAAGCCAACAAAGCTTATGTCTGAAGGAAAACTGTGGGGGAGGGAGGGTTTTTCAACACCTTTCTCATTCAGTCCCTGTTCAATCACAGCTTGTGGGTATTAGGTTCTAGAAATTTTGAGGGTTTTTTTTTGAGGTCTGCAAGATTTGAAGCAAATTTTCGCACTAGAAAGAAAAAGCAAAATAAACTTTTCTTCGACTACAAAACTTGATGTAGAAAATTAGAGTAAATTTAGAAAATAAAAAATTAAGGTGTAAAATTTGAAATCATTAATTATCCTACTGCTAAAATGATCATGTTTCAAATATATTTTGTCATTTTTCTAAAGGCTTTTGATAGTTGTGATTTATTGTAAAGTGTTTTCCATGTTATTGTTTATAAAAAATATTCAATATCTTTTTAAAGAGAATAATTCACTATATAACATAGATATAAGTATAAACATAAATTGCTTTACTGTAGCTTGTTATTCAACACTGAATTAATTTACATTTTGAAGTATTTTTTGTGACAATAAACACTTTTATGCGAAGAAGTCACACCATGTCTTTAAATTTATGAAGGCTGAGCATTCTGAATGAAATTGTCAAATTACTTGATTTTCATGCATATTATCAAAATTGTCGTCCATAGTCATACTTAGAGATGAATCTATCCAATGAATTTTTTTAGAAGCATGTTCTTCTTACAAAAGTGTAACCATATAAGTTGTACTTGACTATTAATATCTGGAGTTCAACTTGAGAGAAGTCAGAAGTTTGTTTTACAAGTGTAGACCCTAAAATTATTATAGCCTAAGACTCTGCTTTTTATGTTAATGATACAGATAATGTATGTTTAATCAACACCTTCATGAATCTATAGAAAAGTTGTGAGAAAAATGGTTATTTTGCACTGACATTACTGCTTGTTTCAGTGTATAATCTAGATTATATTGTGTAGCTGGTAGAGATGGACAGATCAAAATGAAACACATGTACAACTTGATATTGATCTATTTGGATGCTAAGGGCCAGGACAGTTTACAGACAGAATTCTTAGTGTCAGCAACTGAAAAATTTTTTTTCTATCATTATCAGGGAATATTTTTTCTTCCAAATAATATATAGCCAGCATCTTTGAGTAGCAACTTTAGTTGATAATCTCAAAATCCTGGGGTAAAATCACACAGAGACTTAAGGAGAAAGGACACACTCACTGCCTTCTGTTTGCTTATCATATAATTTATATTTCCATTTCTAGACATATATTTTTATTTCATGCTTTACAGTTAGGGTAACATTTTTATTATTTCCACATTGGAATCATTCACGTCCCCCCATTCTCAACTTCAGTTTGACTATCTTCCTCAGAAACAATTTATTTAATGATTTAGTATTCATTTATCTCTAGATCTAGTCAAGCAATGCTCTGCTTTGCTCCTTTTTGGGGACACATTTAAATAGATATTGCAGAATAGTTTTTTTGACCAATAAAATAGATAACTGCAAAGACACTGAAAATTAATTTGTTTTTCAAATTTTAGCTCATTAATCAGTGTGAAACTATATTACTTAACTTCTCTGGTCTCAAATTTTCTGTCTTTAAAATTAATATAAGGGCTGGGGATTTAGCTCAAGTGGTACTGCGCCTACCTTGGAAGCAGAAGGACCTGAGTTCAATCCCCAGTACCTCAAAAAAAATTAATATAAAGAGGTTACCCATGTTTTCGGGTTCCCCCTTCTGCCTCTTAGGCAGCTTTCTTTCTCAATAAAATTTTCCTACTCAAACCTCAAAAACAAATCAAGATGAAAACAGTTGTTTTGTAGGACTGCTAGTGTTACATAAATTAATATTGATACTTTATTAAGTGCCTATAATAGTGCTGAATCCTTAGTGAATATCATGTTAGCTTAGAGAATCTGTTTTTAAACTCTCTTTTTAAATCTACCAATGTTGTCATAGAATTTGTTGTATTTTTTTCTATACACATATTCATATCTTATGGCTTTTAATTCTTTGAACTAGATTTCTATATGATCTGTAATTTCCTTTTCTTTGTCCTTTGACAAACATTTAGGGTTCTCTTCTTAGAACTGCTCATCACTGAGACTGTCTAATTAATACATCATAAAGTTAAAGATTACTAAAGTGATTTGAGCCAGGAATGAGACCAGAAAGTTCCTTTAATCCTCACAAAATGCTAGGAAGTAAATATAACAATTATTTCCAAGTTAAGTAAGAGATTGCGGGGAACAAATCCTTTCCAAGGTCGTTCTTGCAATAGCACAGCCAATCAAAAACATCCTGTCTTTGAGATTTCTCTCTCCATCTTCCTTCTACACTCTGTCTCATGCATAGACAAACTGACACCTTGACTTACAAACTTCATCTAGTTATCTCCCAGAGAGAGGTAACTTCTCTTGATGATGAAAATATTCACAAAGCAACCATAAATACAGCCACCTTCAACTAAGTACTACTGTTGTCAAGTACTTGATTCTGAGTAGTCCTGTCAAAGTTTTCATTTGCTGGTAATCTTAATCTCTCTTGCTGTGAAAAAGATGGTTATTTCTCCAAAATCACATGAATGGAGTAGGGACAGAATTTATTATGCAGACCTGTCTTCAAATCCCTCTGCCACCTTGTCTTACATACAATTGCTCAGTTTCATGAACAGTTTTGTAAAGTTATTTGTATTGAATGTACGTTAAGCGTGCATGTTTATGTTCAGACTCAGGCAATTGTGGAGGTTTTTCTCTGTACGCCATGTTACTGGAGTGACAAGTCATGTTAACAAGGCCTTTTCCTTGCTAACTGTGCATTTTCCAAGTATGAGGGCAAAAATCCAGAAAACAGGGTCTAACTGCAGGAGGCCAGTCTCTACTGTTACAGTACAATGTAGTGGTGGTGGTGACAGCCTGTAGACCTAGTTTATTGTTTTCTTGAAGCATTAGTATTCATCCTTTACTGACGAGAATGCTTGTGAAGCTCTGTCACTCTAATTTGAAAGTGCTTCTGAAGGGGGCTCCACACTGTCTGCCCCGAAACGGGACCTTGCTATTCTTATTTGTCAACTGTCAGGATGAGGCAAGAGCTAATCAGCAGTAAGATTTGCTTTTACAAAAATGTAAAGTGATCGGAACCCCCCCCAAACATCTACAGCATAAGCTTAATTTCTTTCATTCCTTCCAGGGCTCTCTTTCTTGTGCCTTATGAGAAGAACACAGCGTCCTTTGGGGGCTGTTCATTCATCGTTTGATTGGCTTTCAATTCTCAGATGATTTATCCAACTGCTGTGTTTGCAAAATCACCTCACAAGTATAGCTTCTAATGGAACCAAAGAGCATTGCAAAAAGTTTTTTCTCTCCCACTCTTAGAAGTTTTCATGAAATTGAAAATAAGTGCCTTCTGGATCCCTCCCCCCCAATTTTATTACACTAGAGAGGGAGAAGATGGAATCAATGTGACCTTAAATAAGGTTTGGATACAACAATCTGTTTTGCTCTATGTTGGGTATCTCCATTCCCTGTGTGGTCTCCTCAGCATTTACATATACAGGATGACTTTCCTGCTCACTTACGCTACAGTCTCACAGAAGTATTCATTTGGAGACACTCCGCCCACAGAATAGGAAGGAAACACCGTGCAGTGAGTTTTAGAAATGAAAACAAAAATCTCTAGGAAGTTCAATCTGGTAATTATAGGGCATCAGTGAAATTTGGCTTCTCAAGGCTTATCTTGAGTCCCTTCAAATGCCTATTGGGCCAAACACTTGTTGTCCGTGGGAACACATTTCAGCACGCGCGGGCTGGACACTGGTTCTGTGATCACGATGCTTCTTCTCAGTCCGTCAGGCTCTGAGCTTACTGTACTGAAGTGTTCTGAGGTAGAGCGGGAGAAACTCCACCGCCGGGGAAGGTGGACCTTTCCCTGTGTTTCTGTAGAGGAGAAACAATAGCAGTAGTCCTCTGGCAAATAATCAGTGATTTTATTCTAGTGAAGTTTTAAAAGTCCGGTAGATTTGAAGGTGAAAAATTTATAAGATGTGAAAATATTAAATTTTGTCTCTTAGGAATCTTAAAACAGTATAAATGAGGAATTCTAGAAATTTAATACAGTAAACTTTTTAAAAGTAAAAAATAAATAAATTTAAGAACAAAAAATAAATTTAGTATAGAACATAACCTCTAGAAATACTTTGATCAGCAGTCTACACTATTAACATTTATTAATTTTGACAGGATGGTAAGGGTTTCGATACAACAAAGGTTTGGAGCACAGCATGTTTAACTGGGTAGCTAAGAGTATGTAAACAGATTTCTAGATTCAAATGTTAGTCCTAACTTCACTATCATAATGTCCCTGTACAAGGTACACATCTCGCTGGTCCTTAATGTTGTCATCTGTAACATGATGTTTTCATAATAACAGAAAGCACGTCAGATAACTTTAGTGAGAATGAGGTGACCCTATACAAGGATGCACAATGATATCCGGAGCAGAGTAAGAAAAAACCAGTGACTTTCTGATCAGAGTAAATAGATACTTGCCTAGGGCAACAAAAGGGGAAGGGTAGTGAAATTACAGCAATTGCAAGGTTCAGAAATTAAAAACATGGGACGTTCGGAGAGTTAGAGTTCAAGGGAGCTGGAGCACATGGTTCACATCTCTGGCCTGAGGCTCTGAACGCACTAAGGCAGACAGCTCGGAGATGGTCTCAACCTTGAGCCCACCACTAGGAAGTTCTTCCCACAGAGGAGGCCCCCACAGGGCACTTGCTAGCTTTTGTTATAATGAATGCTTCTACTTGCTTCAACAATCTTTTTATTTTAAACTATAACAGATTTTTAAAATGTTTACCTCCTTTAACTCTTAGTGTAGTTACTTAGTTGTATTTCCTTTGTTAGTTTTAAACGTTCATTTAGAATGTATTTAAAATCTTTAAGGAATAGACAAAAATAGAGAAGAGATGGGGACAGTTACAACCCAGAAAGTCGATACTTTTTCTTTTAGTTTAGGATACTTATCCCTTTCAGACTCTAGTACTTTTGACAAAAAATTAAAAAAAAGAAAATATTCTCTGTGTAGAAAAGTAAAACAGCTCCTTCTCTAAAATGCCAATTTCTCAACAGAAACTCTAGAAAGCATTTGCAATAGTTGTGACTTCATATTTTTCAGGCTTGCCTATAAGGAAACCTATTAAATAAAATCCATTCTTTCTAGCACCAACAACTTCCAGTTTAGATGGTGGCAGGAATGCCGATTACACTGAGTGGAAACTTTTTGTGTGTTTCATTTTAAAGCAGTGTTTTTCACCCCTGAAAATATAGGCTACTTCTCCTAATCCTTAGGGAAATAAGAAAGACAATGTTGGAAATTTCTCACACAGCTATCTTAAGTTTAAAAGATAATTTATGTTCTTTTTGTTGTTGAAATATCAGTCTTCAGTGAATCAATGAGGATAAAGCTTATAACAAAAATGACACAAAATAAAGTGCTGATAGACTTTTGATGATTTCAGCTCTATAAAATTTTCACTACTTGGTAAATTACAAGATTTGGTGTTGTTGTTGTTATTGTTAATTTTTTTTTTTTTTGAGACAGGATCTCCCTTTGTAGTTCAGGCTGACCCTGAGCTCACTATGTAACTGTGGTAGCCTCAAACTCAGGGATCTTCCTGTCTCTGCCTCCTGAGTGCTGGGATTACAGGAGTGAGCCACTAAGATCGGCAGTGTGGTATGTGGTACTGGTCACTGGTGGGCATGAGTCACCATGCCCAGTACTGTTGTATGTGGTTACCAGGAATCAAACCAGGGCCCTTGAGCTTGCTAGGCAGGCACTGGAACCACTGAGCTAAATCTCCAGCCCTAAATTGCAAATTTTATAATACCTGTTTTAGAAAACACCCAAATGCTTTTGTACTTTCTTCTTTTAAATTTATTTTTTCTCTTTATTGAGTTTATTGGCACATTTTAGATACACATCACGATCTCATTCAACATTGAGAATTTGCATCTCTATGTGATGTATCTTGACTCACATTCCTCCCCTCCCCCGCCATCCCTACAACCCTCCACCCTGTTAGGAAGGCTTAATAGAAAACACAAATGCAAGAGTTCTTTTTATACACTATTCCTTCTAGAATGAGAATGATTAAACTTATTAAATCCCTCGACTGTAATTTTCTAGAATTCGCTGTACAAATCCAATACAAAAGTAAAGACACAAACTGATTTTTTATTTTCAAAATGAACCACATGTCCCTGAAATCTACCTTTACCTCAAATATACACGTTCTCAAAAATTTCATTCACTTTTTTTAAACCTGCTGAAGCATGTGTGTCCTACAGTGCCCGAATCAAGAGCCTTCATTTTCATAAGAAAAAGAATCTTGATTTTTCTCTCCTCCTTCCAAAACTTTAGGATTTTTAATATATTATATTTAATAGTTTTTCAAGAGAAGATGACAACCATGAAACTCAGGAAGAAATTGATGGTTTTTACCAATTTTCTTAGAGTCCTATCAAAAAGAAGTACCACAAAACCATGCGGATAAAGACAATAAAATGTATCATCTCACAACTATCTTCAAACCTGAAGGTATAAGGGAAGGGACCATTCCAGGATTCTTTCCTACATCCTTGCAGATTGCGACATTCCTCATATTATACTTGCACCATTACAATGTAAGTTCCCCAAGACAGCACCTTCTTTCCATGAACTTCCCTTGTATCCTTCTAAGGTAATTTATTTTTTATAAAGATACCAGTCATGGGCTGGAGATTTAGCTCAAGTGGTACTGCACCAACCTTGGGTGCACAAGGACCCAAGTTCCATCCCAGTACCACAAAAGAAAAACAAAACAGATTAATACCTACCTTCATTTCAGATGGCCACTTTTGGATAAGGTCTTTAAATTGGGGTAGTCTGACTTTTTTATGTTCTTTAAATATTTCAGACAGTAGGCCTTTGACCGAGGAACACTTTGTAAAAATTTGTTCCCACATTGCAGGTTGTCTCTACTCTGTGGTTTCTCTTTCTGGGCAGAAGCTTTTTAATGAGACAAGGTCCCATTGGTTGATTTCTTGTGCTACTTCTCACTCTACTGAGGTTTTGTTCTTGAAGTATTTTCCTGTGCCATTGTCTTCAAGAGGTCTACCTAACCTACCTTCTAGCAGGTTTAGTGTTTCTGTTTCAGTATTAGATCTTTGATCTATTTCAATTTTAGTTTAGTGCATGGTGACAGATATGGGTCTAATTTTAATCTTCAGCGAGTTGAAACCCAGTTTTTCCAACACCATTTAATTAAAGATGCTATCTTTCCTCCAGTGAAGGTGTTCTCCTTTAATTTCAATGAATTTTATAGGAGTGTATCATAATGGGAGACCTATGTGTCAGTTATTTACTGCTGCTAGCAAAGTACTTGCAAAATTTGTTAGCTAAAGCCAATCACCACATTATACCTCAAAGTTTGGTGATAGGAATTTGGACAGAGCTTGACAAGGTGATACTTCTGCTGTGTATAGTATCAACTAAGGGTGTTTAATGGTAATTAGCTGGTCAGGAACTCCAAAGATGGGTTTTCTCTATGTTTATGTGGAATAACTGGAAGGTCAGGGTCACCCAGGACAGTCAGCTAGAGCATGTGACAGTGTTTTCTCTAGTACAGTGATCTCAAAACAGTTTAATTTCTTACATGGTAGCTCAAGGCTCCTGAAGAGAAAGTTTCAAGAAACTTGAGGGATTTGGAAGTCTTCCTGTTATTTGGCTTCAGAAGCAAATCATGCATCTACAAAGTCATCTTGAAATCAAAGAAAGAGAAATTCCCACCTCACAGTGGAAAGTGTCAAAGAATATGAACTCATCTTTAATCTATCACAGCATGGAAGATACATGTTAGTATCATTTCTACTGAAGCAGGATTGAAAGGAAAGCAAATCCTTTCCAGCCTCCCTAGCAAACTTCCCTCTCTCCTGTAGCTCTAACTCCTTGTTCTGGTACAGATGAGATGAACAAGTCTGTACTGTAAACAAAGTTTATGATAATCTATTCTCATATGATTCATAAGATATTATCTTTTTTCAGGCAGTTACAAAACTATCTGCCTTTTTCCTATCCCAGTGATCTCACTTACTACATCACTAGAAAATTAATCACTTTTGGCAAAATGTATAAAAACAGAAAATTCTCTCTGTTCAGTGTTCAGCCATTTAAACACAGAGTTCACTAGACCAGTTTATACATATTAAATAAATCCTCCTGACTCCCATTTGTTTTCTCCTGTCTCTTGGAATTCTGCAGCACTACTAAAAATCCTTCAGATGTTTTTTTAAGGTCATACAGTTTCTGACTTCACCATATGTCCAAGCAGGTATTTTAAGTGTTGAGATATAATCGTTGAACATCTGTTGAACAAAGATTTTACTTGAAGTTAACTTATGGGCTAAGAAACATTACTCAGTTCAAAACTGACAATTTTGAATTGATAACGCAGACTTAGGTTACTTTAATTCCCATAACCATAAATCCCATTATATATCATAAAATTAACATAATATGAGAACACCAAAAGAATATTGTCCATTTAGACAAAGAATTAAAATGTTCAAAACCATAGGTAGATTTAATTTAGTATTTACATTTGTACATCTTTAGACATGTACTATAATTGAAAAAACTTGGAGATATTGCATAATGAGTGGAAAATGAAAGTTGAGAGCAAGAGCTGGAGTTTTAGTTCAGTGATTCCTGTGCCTGCCTAGCAAGCTCAAGGTCCATAGTTTTATTCCTGGTAACCACATGTAATACTGGGTGTGATGGCTCACAGCCACCAGCAATCAGTACCCCACACCACAGTGCCGGGCGTGGTGGCTCACGCCTGTAATCCTAGCACTTGGGTGAACGAGGCAGTAGAATCGCTGAGTTCAGGGTTTACCTGGGCTACTTAGTGAGCTGAGGGCCAGCCTTTACTACAAAGCAAGAACCTGTCTAAAAAAAAAAAGGAGACCTTTGGAAATTTTTAAAATAAAACTCAACTTTGTAAATACTACTTTTTTCTTAGTTTTACACAACTCTATAAAACACAAAAAGCAGTTTTACTATTACTTGTCTGTCATTTTACAAGTTTTAGATTGACATCCAGAGTTATGCAAGTTTTTAAGTGGCATGAAAACTTTAGATCCAAAAGTCCATGCTAACCTCCACTGATTTCTGTAGCGTTGTTCTGGGAAGTGCTATGCCATTGATTATAAAAGATAAAGTTATACTTCTACCAATCACATCCTACCATTATGGTGATTCTAATTGTAGTGACCTGTGAAATCAATGGAAGGAAAATAAAAATAAAAACATCTTCCAATGAAATAAGAAGCGAACAAAATAAAACTTGCAATATATGGCAATCACCCAATATTCTAGAAAAAATGTAGGAGTAGAAATGTTTTATTTGATGATCTTTGAATATACACAAAGCTATGATTACCACCATCATTTTATTCTGTAAAGTTATTGTTTCAAAGGTCCTTATTGCACTTGTTGGAGTTTAACAAATCATACTGCTGTTCAATAATTACAGTACCATTAACTACTTCTTTACTAACTACCAAGATATATGCTTCTTTTTTTTTTTTTTTTTGAGACAGGGTCTCACTTTGTAGTTCAGTCTGGCCCTCAGCTCACTCTGTAGCCCAGGCAAGCCTTGAACTCAGCAATCTTCCTGTCTCTGCCTCCCAAGTGCTGGGATTACAGGCGTGAGCCACCATGCCTGGCCAAGATATATGCTTCTTGACAGCTATAATTTTCTACATATTTCTTACCACTATAACCACAAAATGAGAATTAAAAGATAAAATCTGAACCTGTGGGATTTGTCCCCACTAGAAGAGTCAGTATCTGCCCAATGCTTGGTTCAATGAGAGGACTGATACTCACTTTATCATGGTATATTTTTATATATTGGTCAGTTTCAAAATATCAAGTCCACTAACAGATAGAAAATATCATTAACTTCCTTCCTTCTCAGGCCCATGATTTTAAAAGTAGTAGATCCATCCATTTGGTATTTTGTTACTAATCACTCAATATTATGCTGGTATGGAAGTTCAAAAGATGAGTGAGAAATTTCTGTGATTCAAGAAGATTATACTAAAGACAAATGTAGATACAAGGTGATTTTATTCTTTGAATTTGCTCACATGAGAATTTAATTTAGAAGATTGTGTTCAAGTGTTAATAATTATTTTACCTGGTTTTCAGAGATGTATTATCTTGTAGTATAAACTCAAATTTGGTTTCATCACAGTGAGATTCAATTCAAATCATTGAATTTAGCCATAGATCCTAATAAAGGGGAATTTAGTCATAATTCCAAGAGCATTCTGTTGTATTAACTTTAAAATTTAATTTAATCTTTACTTCAAGAATAAAACTAGTTGAGGGCCGGAAATTCAGCTCAGTGGTTCTGGCACCTGTCTAGCAAGAAGGTCCCTGGTAACCACATACAACAATACCAGGAGTGGTGACTCACATCTACTAGAAAATTATGCACTCAAAACTTAAAAATGAAGATACACTTAAAAATTTCTTGGCCGGAGATTTAGCTCAGTGGTTCTGGCACCTGCCTAGCAAGTGCAAGGTCCCTGGTACAATCCCCAGTAACCACCTACAACAATACCTGCCATGGTGACTCATGCCCACTGGCACTCTGTACTACATTCCATAGTGCCGGGCGTGGTGGCTCACACCTGTCATCCCAGCACTTGGGAGGCAGAGGCAGGAGGATTGCTCAGTTCGAGGCTTGTCTGGGCTACATAGTGAGCTCAGGGCCAGCCTGAAGTACAATGTAAGACCTACCTAAAAATAAATGAAGAGAGAGAGAGAGAGAGAGAGAGAGAGAGAGATCCAGTTGAAACATGGGTTATTTGTTTTATTCATATTGAATGTTAGAATATCCTTGAGCTATATTAAATGTATAAACCATTATAGATTAGTAAAGCTTATGTGACTAGGAGCTTGAAGTGGTCACGTAGTAACGCACTTGAATACTTACTATACGGAAAATCTTAATAATGTTTTAAGAAATTTATTAGTGCCACAATGGAAGGAATCTGTTTTCAGCTCTGACCTTTGCCCACAAAAGACAACAAATGTAAGCACTGGCCTTTGCCATTGTGTTGGAGATGATCACTGCAGAGACTTCAGTCACAAAGAGAGGCAGGAGTTAGAGATTTACAGGCAAGTACGCAGACATAAGCAGACCTTCACTGCTTCCAAGATATATTCAACATACTGGAGATAAAACTTTTATAATTGCTCACTAACATTCTACAGAAAGTGAATTTTGTGGCAAAACTATCCACACATGGTAAAAACATTTTGATACAAAATGTTACATGCTAACCATTAACTCCCAACAGAGTGCAACAGAACAAGTCAGAAGATTGGAAGAGTCCTTATCAAAAGAAAAGCAGATCTTACTAGTCTGCATATTATTTTCTTAGTCATAATTTCAAAGATTTTTGATAATTTGGAGAAAATAAAATTATCTTCCAGCCCTAGGGTAAACAGATATACATGTGTGCACGTGCATATGCGCATATGCGCGCGCGTGCGCACACACACACGTATTTATGTTATTCTGTAGAATTTAGGAGGTGAACCATACTCCCCAAGGGCTTTCCTTTGATCCGAGGCTCACATTTTGGTAGGGTTTGGTCAGGCAGGACAATGTGAAAATGGTGATGGATACTCTTTTACTTCTGTAATGAGACTTCTTCAAAGAAACTGACTAAATGTTGGGAAGTATTAGCTCTCATAGCAATACAGTGTTGTAGAAATCAGAACAGTGAAACTAAAGATATAGAGGACTAAGAGAATGGTAAGTAATGAGGAAAAACACAGGAATTTAGAGCAACTATGGAGAAGACTTTGATTTTAAAGGTAGAAGATCCAGACAAACATACATTGATATCTCATCCCATAGTTATGTTTCTGTTGTTCTCAACAGTTTCTTAAGTTTTTCTTGGTATTTGAGGTAAAGAACCTCTAACAAACTAGGTGGAGTCAACAAATTAGAATAAAATTTTAACTTGCCTGGAGTAAGGAAACCACCTTTTTTTTTTTTCTTAGAAAATCTGATTCTGCTGCATTTTACATTATTACTTAAAATTTTAGGTTACATTCATGCTTACACTGGCAAAAATCTTAATTTTATAGAAAGGCAGCATTCATTCAGAAACTAGGGGTGTTTCATCTTGCAGTGTTTTATATTTCCTTGTTAAACAGATTTCTGAAACTTCCATTTTTTTAGTCTTTCTTTATACTTTCTTCTTTAAAACTATCTCGTGGGAGTTTTCTAACACCAGTGATAAGCTCACAGATGTTCTGAGGGAAAATGTTATTAGTGGGATGCACTGCTTCACAAAAGTTTAAAAAGGTTCCAGAAGACACTGAAGAGATTAAAGCACATGCATACTCTACTGCTGATCTTCAAGACACAGTATTGCCTAGTTTTACAAAGAAGCTGGTGTTATTAGAGTTAGTGTTGGATTATATGAGGAAGTCTATATAATTTCTTGTAAAGTTGAATTATTAGGGTTTTTAGTAAGGGTGACTTAAAATGAAGATAAAATTATAAGATTTTAATCATACTCTACAAACCAAGTTCCATTCCTTTAGTACTGGATATTTTCCTTTTATCAGACTGTGTGTTCCCTATCATAAACATAATGAAAAAAAAGACGGCATTACAAGAGCATATTTCTCTGATCATAATAAACATTCTTGAAATCTAAATAAGATGACAATTTTAAGTAATATTATGTAATCTTTAACAAATTAAATACTAAACAAAAATATTATTGGGTATTTTTCTTATTCATCAAAACAAATGTAGTTTTTAGAAATGGTATATAATATGGAAGCATTTTCAGTAGCTTGTATTTCACTTAGAAAAAAAATTATTTAAAGGTGGTTCATATGAAAAAACTAGTAAAGTAGTATAAGATTGTTTCCTGGGCCGGAGGGTTAGCTCAGTGGTTCCGGCGCCTGCCTCCAAGCGCAAGGTCCTGGGTTTGATCCCCGATAACCACATAGAATGCTGGGCGTGGAGACACGCCCACCAACAATCAACACCGCATACCACAGTGTCAGGCGTGGTGGCTCACGCCTGTAATCCCAGCACTCGGGAGGCAGAGACAGGAGGATTGCTGAGTTCGCAGCGGCTTGCCTGGACACCATAGTGAGCTCAGGGCCAGCCTGAACTATAAAGCGAGACCCTGTCTCAAAGAAAAAAACAACAAACAAAAAAATAAAATAAAAAATAGTATAGAACAGATAATCTCTGTGTCAAGTTTCTGAAAGTTGCCCATAGGCCTCAACACAATGCTATAGCAGTTGGAATACTAGAAAGTAATTGCAAGCATAAAATTGTTAAATTTGTCACTGCATATATGCTACATCTTCTTGCAATTTAAACTTATTAGCTTATATTAATGGTTTATCGTTTTCTATTCAAAACTGAAAGTTAATATTTAACACATCTACATAGTACTATGAAATTTCCATATGAAAAATGTACTTTTAATGACTGATAATATTTAGACAGACTTTTGATAGTCTGGGGTTTCTTTGTTCTTCAGAGAAATAGTATATTGCAGCAAGAAAAGCATTTCTTTGAATCCTTTCTCTATAACCATGAGTTATGCATTCCATAGTAATGTAATGGATTTCAGCTATGAACCCTCAAAACATTATAAGTATATTACTATGATGCTCTCTAGCTTGGGAAAAATTGCCTAATTAGTACAATGCTGTAGTAGAATTGTGTAGATTTGAATTCATCTGTAGAGCTAAAGGTGTGTGTGTGAAATACTTAATAACAAGCCTAAGAATATGAACTGTGAATCTTCATTTGCAACACTAATATTATTCTATATTAGATCAATGCATTGTTATCTAGGTAATATAAAGAATGGTAACCTACTCTATTTAAATGTCAAATTTTAATTTATAAGCTTACATCAAAACAAACATTCCATGTTTGCGCTTTTTAAGACATAATATTGATTATATTGAAGATAGTGTAAATGGTTTCTTACCACCAACATTTTAAGTAACAAAATAATTCAGAGATGGACTGGAGATTTAGCTCAGTGGTTTCAGCTCCTGCCTAACAAATTCAAGGTCCCTGATTCAATTCCCAGTAACCACATACAACAATACTGAGTGTGGTGACTCATTCCTACCAGCATTCAGTACCACACACCACAATGCTGGGCATGATGGCTCACACCTCTAATTCCAGCACTTGGGAGGCAGAGGCAGGAGGACTGCTGAGTTTGAGTCTTGCCTGGTCTACATAGTAAAGTCAGGGCTAGCCTGTACTAGAAAGTGAGACCCTCTCTCAAAATAATAATAATAATAATAATAATAATAATAATAATAATTCAGAGATTAGAATGTTACTGCTAAATGAGAATTGCATTTAAATTTGAGGGCATTTTATGTTAAGCCAAAATACAGAACTAGTAAGTTTGCCATATTTATTGAGTTATTTTTAACATTCCTTCTAAAAAACAGATGATGTTTTTATCCATGATTAAACATTTTTGTATAGAACTTACTGCCTCAGTCTAGGTCCATTAAAATACACATTCTATCATATTAGGAACTCAAAGCCAGTTACCACTTTGAAAACCTGCTTTACTATATTACAATAAGTTATGATTAGATAAAGCACTTTGGAAGTTTTTACCATAGACATTTTGTGTAAAACTGTCATTGCTTCTAATGTAGATTTTTTTTTTCTTTGAGACAGGCTCTCGCTTTGTAGTTCAGGCTGGCCCTGAGCTCACTATGTAGCCCAGGCATGCCTCGAACTCAGCAATCCTCCTGTCTCTACCTCCCGAGTGCTGGGATTACAGGCATGAGCCACCACACCTGGCACTGTGGTATGTGGTATTGACTGCTGGTGGGCATGAGTCTCCATGCCCAGCATTGTATGTGGTTACCGGGGATCAAACTCAGGACCTTGTGCTTGCGAGGCAGATGCCTGAACCACTGAGCTAAATCTCCGGCCCCCTAATGTAGATTTTTTAAAGGAAGAGACTATACTTTTAGAAGTATCATAATATACTTTAAGAGAAGTAAGTGAATACTCCCATATTTAGGAGATCACATGGTAATGTTGGGGATTCTTCATGAAAGCCAATGAACAAAGAGATATATATTGGTACAGTAGTCTGAACAGCTCCTCCATGCAACCTGTAACCTGAGTCTGTTGAAAATGACTGTAACCAATCGTGACATCATGTTAAAAATAAACAGCACTGAAAAGATAAACCAAAGGAGCAAAATAGGCTCTATCTTTAACTTCTTTGTGTGTGATACTGAGGATCAAACTTGGAACCTTGTACTTACAAGACACACACTGGAATCACTGAGCTAAATCCCCTGCCCCATATATTTTAACTTTTGTAAACCATGTTTTATGAATAACTTCATTTTTCCAAAAGCTCGTATATTTCAATTTTGTGAAATGTTGAGCTGGCAGGGATAACCTAACCAAATACCAAATAGCTGGTACTAAGGGACATCCGTTCCATAAAATTATTGAAATAAAAACACAATTTTAATTGAAAACTACATTTAGATTATATGGAAATGTGGAAATACTTGAGTAAATATATTAAAGGGCCATTAAGGTTGTTTTGTAATATGTGTAATATCTACTTGTCTGTTACTTCTTTTTTTTTTTTTAGACAGGGTCTTGTTTTGTAGTTCAGGCTGGCCTAGAACTCAGCAATCCTCCTGCCTCTGCCTCCCGAGTGCTGGGATTACAAGCGTGAGCCACCACACTTGGCATTGTGTTTGGTACTGATTGCTGTTGGGCGTGAATCACCATGCCTGGCATTGTGGTGTGTGGTTACCGGGGATCTTGCACTTACAAGGCAGATGCCAGAATCACTGAGCTAAATCCCCGGCCCTGCTATGTTTTAACTCTTGATCCACTTCTAATGTATCTTGTCCTTATTACTCATCTAACATGATGAGAATAACAATCAAGGAAAATAAAAAGTGGAAATAGTCTACTATAAACCTAGGTGTGCCAAAGCATTTTAATCGCTTGAGAAATATGCCCTGCATAAAAGAAATAAGGAGAATTCTAAAAACAATTTTTATTTCTTACACAGAGGTTTTTAAAGTCATCCATTCATGTGACAAATGTTTATTCAATTTCCACTGCTTATCAGATACTATCTAGGAGAGAGCAAAGCAGATAAAAGGCCTGCTCCACTGGAGTCTGTATTTCAGTGGGGGTAGAAGAGGTCATACAGACAATACAATTTAACATAAACAAGATGAAAATTCATCAGTGAAGAAGAAAAGCAAGAAAAAGGAAGACCCAAGAAAGCACAAGAGCAAAATATGCAGAGCCTCCCACAGAGGTGTGAAAACTCCTTGGTTTGACTTGGCATATTCTACACCAGAAAGAAGGTTAAACTAAATGGACGGTAGCATGCACGGAGAGAGGGGAACAGCAGGAGCTGAAGCGCAGGCAGCATCCTGTCCACACTGAACTTCATGGGAATTCCTAAGGGAATTTGGACTTCTGCAGTGAAGTTGTAGCAGTGAGGAGTCACCCTGCCCTTGGAGCTACATTTTTAAAATGATGAACATTTAGAAGATCACTCAGCTGGATTGCAGACAATGGGTTATAGAGGGTGTCAAGTGGGTTTAATGGAACATCATAGATAATCCACTAATAGTACTCTGCATAGGACAGATTGTTTTCTTTTTCTCACATAGCAGAACATCCTGAGGAGACAGTCTAAATTTTATTGTTAATCCTTTGGTCTTTTTCTTTATGATCAATATAGCCCCACGTATGTAGCCTTTTGAAAAAAAAAAATCTAAGTAGAAAGACAAAGGAAGCCCAAAGGACTAGAAGGGGGATTTTATAAGCTGACTCCTGACTCTTTCCAACAGTTCATTCAGAAGTCACACCTAAAAATGTCTGTGTACAATTTAGGGGTCAGAACTGTACATAGGATCAAAGCTATCTACAGGGGCAAGATTATTTTTTTGGTTTTGAGCTGACCAAATTGATTCTTCTATCACAGTTGTGGTTAGTTACTCATCTCTCTGGCTTCTGTTTTCTTGTGTATAAAACAATAATAGTAACAACAATAATACTACGATAATAGCTATTTCTCTTTCTCTCTTTCTTTCTTTCTTTCTTTCTTTTTCTTTCTTTCTTTCTTTCTTTCTTTCTTTCTTTCTTTCTTTCTTTCTTTCTTTCTTTCTTTCTTTCTTTCTTTCTTTCTTTCTTTCCCTTTCTTCTTTCTTTCCCTCTCTTTCTTTCTTTCTTTCTTTCTTTCTTTCTTTCTTTCTTTCTTTCTTTCTTTCTTTCTTTCTTCTTTCTTTCTTTCCTTCCTTCCTTCCTTCTTTCTGAAGTTAGCAGTTGGGGATTTTAATGAGGGAAAGTCAGCTGCTGAGAGACAGGAGGAGATCCGGAAAGTGAATTGCCCAATAGTAACTATTTCATTATGGTGACTTTAATGTTTAAATGAGGTGATGATGCAGATTATTTAACATAGTGCACACCATGAAGTACTCAATAAAAGCTATTTATTAGAATGTAAGCTTCGTGAAGGTAGGAATTAAGGTTGCCGTGTGCAAGTGCTCATTAGATATTTGTTGAATGTTGAGAAAATAAATGCAAGAAGTAAATTCTCATGAAATTTAGCGGGTATGACTGTGGTTACACCACAGTAGGTAGAGTATATATGTTTGTGTTAAAAATAAAAAAAGGAGGAAAAGAACACCAATAGAGCACTTCATAAGCATGTAATTAACTGGGCCCAGATTAAGCTCACATCACATTCTCCAGATTTTTGGAAGAAAACTTATTGCTGGCAATGTTGTCCATGGAATTTTTCCAAGATTCAAAACTATAAATTTGCTTCAAATAATGTTCTGTGAAGACCAAGTAATGCACAGAAGAAGTAATTTAACTGTAAAACTCACATGGTTAAAGAGTATATAATTTTAGGTTTGGTTTTATTTTAGGAAAATGATTTCAATTTAAAAACAATTATTTGGTATCAGAATACGATAATATAAGTAAGAAAAAGAAACAAGGAATCTCTTAAAGGAAATGAACTTAGATTATATTTAATGACAATGGGAAGTCACTGAAGGATTTTTTTTTTTTTTTTTTTTTTTGAGACAGAGTCTCACTTTGTAGTTCAGGCTGGCCCTGAGGTCAGCAATCCTCCTGTCTCTGCCTCCCAAGTGCTGGGATTACAGGTGTGAACCACCACGCCCGGCACTGTGGTATGTGGTATTGATTGCTGGTGGGTGTGAGTCACCATGCCCAGCATTGTATGTGGTTACCCGGATTGAACTCAGGATCTTGCACTTGCGAGGAAGGCGCTGGAACCACTGAGCTAAATCTCCAGCCCACTGAAGGATTTTTGAGAGGTGTGTGTCATGTTCAGTTTTTGGATTAGAAGTACAGTTCTGCCTGCTGATGTAGAATCAGCAATACTGAACAGAAATGTGGTGTGAAGAAATACAGAAGCAGAAGAAAGAAAAGAGGCTATTAGTTATCTGCAGGATCTATTGACCCGCATCAGGAAGCTGGTAGTCAGTTTGGGGAGAAATTTGATGACAAGCCTTAGATATTCAAAGCATTTATGATAGCTCATTGTAAGTTCAAGGTACAATAAGATCAGTAGAGTAAATTGAAAACAATTCAGAAAATCAAATTAGTGGAGCACGAATAAGAACTGGAAACGTACAAGGCAAAAGATTCCTGTGGCAAGGGTGGCAAAAGGGCTGACTTGTGCCAGCACATGGGCACATAGCGCAAAAAGCAGAACAAATATAGGAGACCAGAAGGAGCTTAATCTCCAAGTACTGAGTGTGAGACTAGAGAGTTTGCTCCAAACTGAAAAGGGAAGATTTGGTGTGTTAGCTGTCTCAGAGCTTGAGCTTTATCTTGCAGTTAATGGGAAGCCATTGAAAGTGTTTTTAGGGATAGCGATGCTACGCTGGCCACTGTGGCAGTTATGATGGATGGCATGTCAGGAGTCTGCCTGGAAAGAGGGACACTAATTAGGAAGCTCTTACAACTACTTGGTGAGAGATAATGAGAGTGTTTACTAAGATAGCAGCAGTGGGAAAGGAAGTGAGGACAATGAGTGGATATATTTAGGATCGGTTGGCTACAATGACAGAAGGAAAGTGAGGGGTCAAACATGGTGCCTCGTGTTCTTCCTTTGGCAAGTGGATCAGTGGATCTTTCTAATGTTAGATGTTAAAACAAGTACAAAAGGAATGCTAAGAGATAGGGTCATGTAATGAGAAAGAACGGGAAGGAAATGTTGTGAAATACACATGGAGAATACATGGCTAGGAGAGTTTCAGGAAGTAGAGAGTAATGCTAAATGCTTAAGCTGTCAAGTAAGTTAAGACCCCAAAATTCCCTTTTTGATTTAAAGAGCAAGAAGATAGTCTCTGGGTGAAAGCAGTTTCAGTAGGGTGGTGCAGACAGAAACCAGACTGCTGCGGTAGGAAGATGAAGGGAGGAAGTGGCAATAGTCTAGACTTTTTCTTCACAAAGCTTGAAAATAATAAAAAAAAGAAAGAACAAAATCAGACTATAGAATAGATCCATTTTTTTTCCTTTAGCAAAGCATTGCATGTGTGTGTGTATATATATATATATATATATGCATGAATACACTTTCTAAAGTAGTATATGTGACAATATGTGTATGACTATACATATGTGTGATCATGAGTGCACATACTACACACATATATCTATGGATGACTTATCCCCCCATACACATGCACAAAAATACACAAACTCATTTTTCTATTTTTCCAGATGAGTGCTCTTCCGATTGAGCTATGTTCCTGCTAATCTTTATTTATCTGTAGATTATAATCAATGATTTAATATGCATGTGAACAATTTTAAGGTGTAAAGCTGGAAGATTAAGTAGTGTTAAGTATTGTAATTTAATTTTCCAGTGAATAATTATAAATAACAAAAATACAATTAGTGAACAGAAAAGAATAATGTTAGTTTCACCTTCTAGGATATTTCAAGGAAATGTTATTTTATCAACTTAATTTCTTTTTTAAAAAAAAGCAGTGCTACAAAAGAGGAAATCCTCCTCCACTGCTTATATTTCCCATATGTTATTTGTCTTTTGGCAATCGGATAATCATTTCCAGGTTCCCATTTAACCTCCTAGGCCTCTGGAATGTTTACTTGACATGGGCTTTTGTCTTATTGTTGTGGTGCTAAGTATTTCTTTAGAGCTGGATTTTGTATACTGTGGACTACCTTTCATGGAACAGCAGAGTCAGCCCATCAAGCAAAACATATCTGCACAAACTTCATGGCTTAATCAAACAAAAATGTTTGAAAGCAGAGAATAGCAGCTATGCTGGCACAGATGGTGCTTTTCTATGTTTATATGCTTAGCCACCTCTCAGATGCTTTACTTTTTCATTAACTCATTTATCATAAAATAAATATAACTGTTGAGCACAGTTAAGATGCTGGGGGATACATCGAAGTAACATACATGAAAATATTTTATCGCTGTAAACCCAGAATTTTTAAATCATAAATGAGATTCCTAAGTCCTTCACGGACGGCTCACCCTGTATCCAGCTGAGATCCTCCATACTGCTCTGCACCCCCTCGGCCCCAGGCTCTGACAGCTTACGCAGGGCACCTTTCCCTTTCCAGTATGGGTACTGTCCAAGAAGGAAGATTTGGATGAGTCCAATAGAGGTCAAAAGAATTATTCACGTTGTGTACACCAGGAAGAACTTCAAGACCAGGTAACCTCCCTACTGGCGTAGGATGAGAGTTTGATGAGGTGAAGGAGGAGAGGACTTAGGCTCTTCTGAGTCTGGCTTGGGTTGAAATCATCTGCATCATTAACAGATGCCAAATTTTCCTGTGGAATGGCTGGACGCTGTCCTGGTGTTCATACCTTTTGCTTGAGATCTTTGGTCCCTTTCCCTCCTGGCAACTGTTACGGTAGTGCTTTCAAAACCTATATATTCAATCCCTGCAGCTTTTCAAGGTTCAAGGGACAGGGTGAAGGGTGTAGCAAAAAACAAGAGAAAAGGGGGGGGAAAGGAAGGAAAAAAAAATCAGCAAATGAGGCAAGAGTTGAAACAAAAAAATACTTCGGTCTGGCTTAATCCATTTATTCTACCCATTCAGCTCTGCCTCCTTATTCAGGGAGTTCTGGTAAGAATGTGCCCCCCACCCCCATTGGGTTCTTGTCACACTGACCAGCTGCCTAACTGGCTCTGCCTATGTGTGCTATAGGCATTGAGGTCAAGCTGTTCTGAAATGGAAGAGAAGGCGGAGGAATGCAAAGGGAGGCAATAAAAAAAACAGGGAAAGAGGAAAGAAACAGAATGCTTAATAATCACTTAAACTCTCATACCATTTAAATATGTTTCTGATTTATAAAACTTTAGCAGGTTGTGAACTTTTTCACAACAGTTATTTGTAAAGGTCAATGAGAACATAGTGAGAAAGATCTATATTCCAGTTCACTCATTTTTACTTACTTACTATATATATGAGTTTGGGAGTTAACCTCTAATCATTTCTCCATCACAAACTCTCTTTCTATATATAAATATTTGCATATATATTTATACATAAATGCTTAGATATTCATAAATACATATGTTATGTAATAGTGGGAAAGGTCTTGATATAATTGAAACTAATCCAGGTCCAATGGGTTTATTCAGAAAATTTATTGGGTTATGAGAATTAAACCTAGGAAGGGAAAGCTAAAGGCAAGAAAGACTTTTTTCTGTTATCTTTAGTGAGCTAGTTTCATTCTGTTTTAATACAGCCAGATTTTGTGATGAGTCATTTGTAGATTTCTTGTGGCCAGAATTAAGTTTAGCCAAATCTAGGCAATAGCCATTATCTATTTCATACAGTTTTTATAATGATTAACTGTTGTTACAAAACAATTAATTAGCTGTGTGTGTGTGTGTGTGTGTGTGTGTGAGAGAGAGAGAGAGAGAGAGAGAGAGAGAGAGAGAGAGCAGACAACAGGACTCGATAGAAAGCAACCATAGAGCAATGTGATTCTTTTCTTATTTTCTTTAAAATTCTTGTTCTTAGATTCTTCTCAAATAGCCCAAAGGGGAAAAGCCCTCTTTCTTTCCCAAGGGAAAAATGAGACTGTCCAGCACCCCCTTTAGAACTCAGCCTGACTAGCCACGGAGTAGGTGGGAATAGGCAACTGTTTCTTCATGCAGACAGCTTTTGTAATCTCCACTTGGCCCCATGACACCTGCAGGATGTGAAATGACTTACTTCCGGTCCTCCTGTTCCCATTGTTGAATGCTTCTTCTGAATCTTTCATGCTGTAAGAACTGTGTTCCCTTCTGCAAGTGAATCTCTCCATACCAGGTGACCTGAGGATGGGTGTCTACACTTCAACTCCATGTCCTGAGGGCTCTACTTGCCTCTGTCTAGTTCACCCTATTCACTAAAGAGTCTGGTATTTAACAAGTACAACGTGTTGGTGATCTGGAAATAGTTGTCTTTACTTTCATTGCTACTGCCCAAATAATAAAAGGTTTATTTTGTTTAAGTTAACATACATGATCATTTATGCTCTTTTCAGAGATTTTCTTTTCAGTCACATGCAATGATATATTTTTTCCTACCATTCTATCCTTCACGTTTCTGACACACCAAGAGTAGCTACAGACACAGACGTAATAGCTAAGAGCCTGCAGTTTGTGGTTTGTCAGGCAGAAATGAATCTGAATCAACAATGCAAATTACTTAGGAGAATATCTAAACTTATCCCTGAATGATCTATTTCCTTATGTCTAAAATAAAGGCAATAGAAATTTCTTCCTAAATTGTTTTAATATGAAAAGAGTTAACATACATATAATACAGTGTAGTACATGTTCTGTAAATAACTCTCCCTTTGACTGAATTTCTGTGCTCTCTACCCACCTGGCTTTATAGATGCTGCTATTTCTGGTTGAAATGCTTTGTAATAATTCTCTCTCTTACAGTTTTGCTTTTTGCAATGTCACCTGTCTAGTAAACTATATTGAAACATATTAAATGGAAAATTACAAAATGAATTCGTGTTTTAATAAACATTATTAGAATGTATTGCTACAATGGTCAATTTTATTTAGTTATTGTCAATTTCTATGCCTAATTTATGAGTTGAAATAGATAGTTTATGCATAGGAAAAGTTTATACATAGGGCTGTAGATTTAGCTCAGAGGTTCCAGAGCCTGCCTAGCAAACTCAAGATCCCTGATTGATCCTTGGAAACCACATACAACAATACCAGGTGTGGTGACTCACACCCACCAGCAATCAGCACCACACACCACAAAGCAGGGTGTGGTGGCTCATGCCTGCCTGTAATCTCAGTACTCAGGAGACAGAGGCAGGAGGATTGCTGAGTCTGAGGTTTGCCTGGGCTACATAGTGAACTCAGGTCCAGCCTGAATTGCAAAGTGAGACCCTGTCGCAAAAAAAAAAAAAAAAAAAAAGAAAAGTATATACATAGGTTTCAATACCACTTGTGTCTTCGGGAATCCACTTCATTCTCATAATGTGTGTCCTGCTGATGAAGGTGGGTTTAGCATTCATTTGCTCTGTTCATGCCGATTTTCCTCCATGCTGTAAACATGTTTCTGATTTGGCTGTTTTGTGCACACCACAGAACCTTTCACATCCTTTTATTGAAAATTTTATTTCAAATAATATTATATTTTTAAATTTTTTCTTAGGAACAAAGCAAGAGATATATAAATCTAGGTATAGATCTGGATTTATATATGAAAGAGATATATATGGAAAGACATGAAATGTCCCCTTCTTCTATCCATGTGCCTGCATTCTCATACCTTTGTGTTGCATACCTTCTGTATCTTTATGGCCACCATTTGTTGATAATATTTTGTATTTACTATAATCTTTTTCATATAATTTTTTAAAAATTTTATTTATTTTTTGCTCCATTTCTTTTTACTTCAGTTTTTGTATTTGAAAGAGGGTCTCACTTTGTAGTTCAGGCTGGCCCTGAGCTCACTATACAGCCCAGGCAAGCCTTGAACTCAGCAAACCTCCTGCCTCTGCCTCCCGAGTGCTGGGAGTGATCCATCTTGCTCAACACTATGGTATGTGGTACTGAGTGCTGGTGGATTTGAGACACCACACGCAGCATTTTTGTATGTGGTTACCGGGGACAGAACCAGGAACCTTACGCTTGCTAGGTAGGTGCCAAAACCACTGAGCTAAATCTCCAGCCCTACTTATAATGTTCATACAGTTTATATTATTTTGTGATTATAGCTTTTCTATTTTTTCAATTTATGAGTTATAGCATGAATTTCATAAATATTTATTAAATAATGATCTAAATGTTGAAACTATGCCAAATATTTTCCAAGGAAATAATGACAATTTGTAATAACTTCCTTTCTTAATAAATATAAAATAGGCACCAGTTTATGCAGTTTTCCCAAAAGCAAATATTCACATACATAAAAACTCTTCCTATTTTGCAAATGTGTATGGTAAGCAATGAAAATCTTAGTTTAACTGAGTTGCTCAAAATAAAATATCCAGTCCATCAGTAAATACCAACACACCCAACTAATAGTTCCCTTTTTTGTTGATAAATAAAATTATTAGAAAATAAAGGAGTGAGATTAAAGACAACTGTTACCAAGCCACTTACATTTTTTGTTAGGTTTTATGCAGTTTGCTTCTTCCACTCTTTTTACTTGTATTTTCACTTATCATTTATAGAATATTTTTAACAGTTGTTTACAAAGCAATATTCCATTTCTACCCTCAAGACTGGCTATGTGATTTGGGGAAAATCACCTTCTATGTCAAAGTTCACACATGTACAAATGAAAATATTTTATTTGAGTTATCCTTATGCTTCTTAGATACAACTCAAAGTGAGTATAGTCTTTGAACATTTTTCCCTTAAATAATTCAAAAGCAGCTGATTGAAAGTTTTGCTTTAATTAAATGAAATTGGTACATGAAAGATGAATACATAAATCTCAGTAACTTGGCTTTGGCTTTTGGCTTAAAAGCATGATAAAAACATATAATTAAAAATAGCACCAGGGCTGGGGATTTAGCTCAAGTGGTACTGTGCCTACTTTGGAAGCACTGAGTTCAAGCCCTGGTACGCTGGTACCAAAAAAAAAAAAAAAATAGCACCACAAATATAAAACATTTGGAAATTCCTATAACAAAAGAATGAGTGTGCAGGAAGATTTGGGTTCAATGTAAGGAAATTCCCAAATAGTACTGTACAAGATATGTTTAAGTAGAAACCAGTTTCCTGATAGATGAATATCCTAAATGTATTGAATAATTATAAATTTATAGTTTTATACTTTTCTATAAAATTTCAAGTGACTATCTTTGGGGAAAATTAATGAAAATATAATCATTATTACTAAGTTTTCAGTTTGTACCATGGGGCTAAATTTAAACATATTAAGTTAACATACATTAGAACACATAGACCTGATACTAACCCTTATAGGTATTATTGTTGTTATTATTATCCTTATTAAAGACAAGGAAATAAGGCATAATAATATGCAACTAGTTCCATATTACAGATAATTAATAACTGGCCTGACAGGATTCAAAACCCCAAATCTTACTTTATTTAGATTGAACCTCACTTCAGCAAGAGTGATATACTTCAGAACTGTTGTGATATTTGTATAAGAGTAATATGGAAATAATGCTTTATCAATCAAATATATAACATGTAAGAAAACATCAATAAGTAGGTTTCTATAACATACCACACATGACAAATCCACAAGGAACAAGAAATAAATGGAAAAGTAAATACAGAAACACATACAAACATAGATTTATTAAGTGGTGCTCTTGTGAGTGCAATAAATACAAAACTTATTAACAAAATACCTCTTATTAAACAAATATCACAATATGGTAGATATGAGATAAGATGTGAAAGTGTATTTTTCTGCCTGAGTTCCATCTCCATTTGAGCCACCGCCAGAGTTCAAACTCATATTGCTTCATAGTTAAACTATTTCAAAGCCTTAGCTGTTCTTTCTCTATTAAATATGTTTTACAAATGTCATAAGATTAATTTTGCTGGGTCATACCACTGTATACGACTATCTTACTCAAATGTTTTCTATCATCTATTGGATGCAGTTAAAATTATTTCAAAGACATTCACAATTCTCCCCTCAGCTTCAGTCTTCCTTAACTTTACTCTCACTACTTACCAGGATGAATCTATAATTTTATGTCTGTCTCCTTTTCCTATGCATTTCTATTCTGGGCCTTGTAGTAGAGTTGCATTTTTCATGCATAGTGCATTATTTCTTATTGTTGCCAGAATAAGTTACCCTACACTTACCAGCTTAAAATAATCCAAATCTATTGTATGATTTTGGAAGCTAGAGTCTGACACTAGTTGACTAAAATCCAAGTTCTGGTGGCACTGCCTTCCTTCTGGAGTCTGGATGGGCGATCTCCTGCCTCACTTTTGCAGCTCGTGGGGATGGCCTACACTCCTGGACCCGAGTCCTCTTCTACAGCCAAAGGCTGCAATGGCTGGATGAGTCCTTCTCACTCTGACCTTGGCTCTCTTGCTCCCCTTTTCCAAATTTAAGAAGCTCCTTGATTACATGTGGTTCATTCAGATGATCTGAGATGATCTTTCTATTTTGAAGTCAACTCATAAAAAAGCTTTAATTCCATCACTACCTCAATTCATCTTTTCTTTGTAAGGGAAAAAATATCAGATGCTAGGGGTTGGAGTACGAACATCTTTCAGAAAGGAGACATAATTCTGCCCACCAAAGACGACGTGATTTTCTCTTCCTTTGGAGACAACAGTTTCTTAGTTATTTCCTCAATGCTCAATTCGTCTCTTTTGTGGAATCTCCAGTTCAGGTCCTGGGTCTTAAAGGGACACCCCAACCCCCTACTACTCACGGGATTTTCTCTTCTCCAGTAACAACAGGCTTACAAGGCAGTGTGTTCCTTGGATGAGCATTCATGTTGTTGTTATGTTGGGTCATCAGAAATTATATGGTTGAACCTCACCACAGCATTCTTAATGCAGGACAATGAACTCTAACATAGATATTGTGCGGAGCTAACGTATATTTTTCTGTTGGCTTTTGTTTTCTAACATCTGGTGATATCAAGTTTTTTGTTCCCATAAGGATTTAGTTAGACAAGTTCTCCAAGATTTTACATACTCAGATGTTGTTTTCTGGATAAACATCACAGAAATTCTGGATAACATTCAGACTCTGATAAAATGAACATTACCCAACACTTAAATTGCTGGCTGGGCATGTGTCAAATCTTTAATATGCTTTTCCTGGGGGAAATAATAGGATCTAGGTAAGGACTTTTATACCAAACATTCATCATCACATAATCTCTCAAGTTGGAAACAATTTAAGTTAATAAATAGGGACAAATTCTAATAAATAAATAAAATATATTGCCATTAAAAATACTATACATGTCCTTAAATAGGATCAATATTATAAGAAATTATTTTTAAGTGCTCTGTTTTGTTTTGTTTTTCAGTACCAGGAATCAAACTCTCAACATTGCTCTTGCCAGACAGGCACAGCACTGCTGAGCTACATCCCTGATGAGTGTTCATGTTGTTTTGAGAAAAACAATAATGCAAAAAAAAATGTATATATATATACATATATATATATATATATAAACAATTTCAAATTTAAAAGGAAGTTTTATAGTTAAAACAATTAAAAATAAATATACCAAAATAATGAAAGGATCACACCCATGGGTGAAATTATAAGATTTTAAGATATTGTACTTTTTCTTACTCTCTAAATTTCTTCTAAGTTGCATTATTTTTAGCTTCCAATAAATTACTTCGATGTATAAGTTCCTCATGTGATTAAAATATATTTCACTCATAATTAAAATTTTTACCAGAAAATCAACAAGAAAAGAATCTAGAGAGAATGAATTCAACAGATATTTACTAGGCACTAGATATGCTGAACAAGAAACATAAAACGTAATCCCTGCCCCTAGGGAGCTCATCCTCAATGAGGAAATTAGGCCTACAAAAAACTCATCTTAATGTCTGTTCAAGATAGAACTACTGGTGGTGTGTTCAGATGCCCTAGTCTCTCAGAAGCAGTAATTCTTTTTAAGAAGGTTTCATTAGGAGAAGGATATTTGAGAAGAATTATAAAATGAAATTTCATCAGTTTCAAATTGAGAGACATATGTAGTATAATAATATTTTATTTATATAAATAACATGTGAAATGTGTAAGTTTTAGGTAAGATCAATGAACAGAATTTTATTTTATTTCCTGAAACATTTAGATTTCCTTTTCTGTGGTCAGGAACCAACTGCCTTTGAGCAAATGTGGATCAAAGAAACTGTCTAGCCAATATTAAAAACGCCCTTTAAATTTGATCCCCGGTAACCACATACACAATACTGGGCATAGTGACCCACGCCCACCAGCAGTCAGTACCACATACCAACCAGTGCCGGGCATGGTGGCTCATGCCTGTAATCCCAGCACACAGAAGGCAGAGGCAGGAGGATTGCTGTGAGTTTGAGCCTAGACTGGGTTACATAGTGAGCTCAGGGCCTGCTGAACTACAAAGTGAGACACTGTCCATCTGACCTGGACTCAATCCTCAGATCTCAAATAATAGTAGTAGTTGGTTGTGGTAGTAGTAGTCAGGGTAGCAGCAATAATAACATTTGAAAGACAGCTGGAAAGGGAAATATTCTCAGGAGAAACACATGTTTTTACAGCATCTGCAGCCAGATGTGGAAGAGGTTGTGATTCAGAAATCACAGAGAAGGGCTTGACTTCCAGACGATGGCCCAAGCAAATTGACTGTAACCAGAGACATCCACTGATGAATATAATGTCCACATGATCTAATTACCTTCCAAACACATGAGGCTTTGAAGCACTCCATTGATCAAAACGATAGGTAGAGCTAAGGAGTCCAGGTGTTGCCCATCTGTTGTGGGTTCTTCCACTCAATTCAGATTGAAATTGTGAATCAGCAAAGTACAGCTCTGCTAGTAGCCACGATGTGACCAGACAGCACTAAGTAATGTTGGATGCCATCAGCTGACATAGCTACTGTCTCCTTGTCCTGGGTGCCATGGTAAACTCTAGAGGGTTCTGGTCTGCTGCTGACTTTCATTGGCTGCTGCTCTGGTTCGGATAAGAATCTTGAGTAGATTTATAGGACTTCACAGGCCTTTCAGAGTCCACAGGACCACTCAAAAGAGTCTTTAACAAGTTCTGTGGAGTGATGCAAGGAGGTCAGTATATGGGAGAGAGCTGTCCTAGACTAAACTGAGAAGTGTACTGGAAATGTTTTTCATGTAGCATCCGCAGGCCTGTGACTGGTTCAAGTATAGGCCTCGGATTGGTCCAAGTGGATGCAGGGCTCGAGAGAGATGTAGCTGTCAGGGTTCTGATGAGTGGGTGGGGCTTAAACCAGGGAATCTTCAAGGAGACTAGCTGTTCAGGATGTTAACAATGGGCCCAGAGTCCTCCTTTTTCAATCGTAGCTGTGCTAGAACACCTCTTCTCCCTTATGGAAAGAGAAGTAGCTGAGTTCCAGCAGCGAAGGAGGGTTACCATGCTGACACTTCAGCTCCACACGTGCCGGAGTGAACTGGAGGTCACCAGGCCTTAGACAGCCAGAGAGGACACTGAAGCAAGTTGTCCCAACTCATTGGAGGCGGTACGCGGGGGCGGGGGGTGGCAAAACTAAGTCAGAGGAGTGAGCACAACAGCCGCTGGCCATGCCACCCCCTCTCCCTGCCACACTAGAAAACAGGGCGAGAGAGGAACCTGCCAAGTTTAGAACAAAACCGGGTTTTGTTTTTCCTTTCCTCAGGTGATATCATGATTAAGCACTGAATGATTCTGTGACGATTTTCTTGGCCATGAAAAGTGCATAATTGTCTGGAATACACTCTTGAAACTTAAATATTGCCAGAATTTGAGGGTATTATTACTTCAGTATGGCTAATTTTTTAACTAAATTGTAAACTTCTTAAAAGTGAGAACTAAATTTTCTAAGTTTTTATTCTTGTAATCTTCCAGAATATTTTCTATGTAGAGTCTTAATTGATGCAAAGAGAAGGAACACATGAGTGAGAATGAGTGTATCTTTTTCTTTCATGTAGAAATCTGTACTTGAACTAGAGGAACATCTCAGACTAAAAATATTTCAAATGTATAGTGTATTAAAAATTTATTCCTATATTAGAACAGAAGGTTCTTGAAAGCAGGAAATTTGATTTGTTCTTATGCTTTTCACTATATCTCTTGTGGACAGCTCTTGAAGGTACTGCATGTCCCATGTGCTGATAGTTCTTAAAGTTTGATGCCCAGAGAAAGCAGCAATCAGAATAACCTGAAAATCTATTCAACAATGTGTTAGAAATGCCAATTCTTGGGCTTCACTTTAGTCTTCCTGAGTCTGAAATCCTGTGTATGAAGCCCTATAGTCTGTGTTTTGACCAGCAATGCAGGTGGTCTTATTTGTCCTCATGTTTAAGAATCACTGTGATGAATATTTATTGTATGAAAAGTCATGAGGAGGGCCGGAGATTTAGCTCACTGGTTCCAGTGCCTGCCTCGCAAGCACAAGGTCCTGAGTTCAATCCCGGTAACCATATACATTGCTGGGCGTGGAGACTCACACCCACCAGCCATCAATACCACATACCACAGTGCCGGGCATGGTGGCTCATGCCTGTAATCCCAGCATTCGGGAGGCAGAGGCAGGAGGATTGCTGAGTTCCAGGCTTGCCTGGGCTACATAGTGAGCTCAGGTCCAGCCTGAACTACAAAGTGAGACCCTGACTCAAAAAAAAAAAAGTCATGAGGAAATTTCTGTTGTTTTACTTTCTCATTAAAATAGTAATTCTAACAATTTTGAGGTTAAATTATGGTGCAAATAAATTAAAACTACTTCACAGAATTTGTTTTTAATATGATCCATAATAAATCTAATAAAACTTTAGCATTCAGAGAATACAAAACATGTACATTATCCTGAACCATACATTCAAATCTATTGAAACATGTTGATTTTGGATAATTTGTAATTGAACCAGTAGAAGTAAATTATGGCTTTAAATCAGTTTTCTCTAAAAATTATATTTCAAGAACAGTCCAATGATTTTAAGTTAAAAACGCTTTTATGAATGTTTTCTTTCTCTACCTTTCTTATTTTAAAACTTTCAAGTTTTATTTTATTAGGTTGAACTCGTCTATGCCACTTATATCCAGTCATGTGACATCCATGAATCTATTTCTCAGCTGATGCCTAAGATACACACTTTGCTCCCAATAATGAAGGGCAGAAAGATTACAGTTTGTAAAATATCATGAATTGATTATGAAGCAACCAGATAATGTTCTCCCTTATTATCTATTCATGAAACTGTTAAGATCTTTTCTATGGTAAGGAAATGCTTTTATTCACTCAGAAAAAGCCTCAGTTTATGGTTGATGTTCTGGTGTAAAATAGTATCCTTCAGTACTGAATGTGTCCTTAATTGGTGATAATTTTTGGACAACTTTAACTTGTAACTTGTGTAGATAATAAAACACGTGCTACCTTTGATCAACATTTTTATCCAATGCATAAAGAATAATATTCAAATACATTATGCTTGATATTGAAAATTTTCCAAGTGAGTAGATGTCAATTATGCATACACACACACACAAAACACACATGTAAGCACAAAGAAGTAATTATAGGAGTTGATAAATATATTAATTTGCTTATCTATAGTATCACTTTGCTAT
>PVIC010001199.1:50000-96321 GCA_004025085.1 Thryonomys swinderianus
TGATTTCCCAGGCTTCGGTCTATGGACGGTCACTGGCATCTGTTGCTTCTGGGCCTATGGCTGGGCAAAAACCGCGAGGGAGAGCGGCATAGTGGAACATAGCTGCTAACCTCCCACAGCCAGAGAGCAGCGGCAGAGGGAAAGAGCTGAGAAAGATAACCATCGAAGGCACACATCCAGCTCCCTCCATCTCCAGACTCTCTCTCCCAGCCAGGCATGCAGCCATAAACTCATCACTTTATGGATGAGGTTAACAGCCTCATGATCCAATTACTCCTCTCAATCATATCAAATTGACAAAGGTTTAATGTCTGCTCTACTTTGGTCTCCTTAGTGACTAAGAACCTCCTCCTATGACCTATAGTGTACTCACTGATGATTTGCAACTCTTGTAAATAGAGCCTGAAGTAATCAAAATGCCTTCATTTGGAGTCCTAAAACAACTGAATTGGTAACGCAGGAATGACTCTGGCCTCCCTTCCCACCACTGTCCCTATATACTCCCAAAGCTCAACCCCGCCTCTCTCTTTTCCAAAATGACTAAAAACTGTTACTTTTAAAAACTCAGTCTCTGAATTTTGCTCTCCCTTCTCCTACAGGACTCCTTCCTCTGGCCTTTCTTTACATCGCTTTTTCCATAATAATCAAAGTTCTGCTCAAATATCATTACTTGAAAAAAAACTCCCCAAAATTCTCGCCCAATCTCACGTTATCACCAGAGTGTTTTATGTTCTTCATAATCTTACTTTTAAAACCACTTGGATATTGTATGTTCACTTAATATTTCTTTCAACTGTTATAAAAAGTTCCACATTTCAAGAATACCATGTGTTTTCATCCTTGTCTAAGTTTGCAGAGTAGTGTACACCCGCACTTTGTACACACACAATAAAATCGTTCCTTTTACAAATGTTTATTAAGCACTTACCATGTTCCAAGCACTGTCCTAGGCAACGAGGATAAAGTCATGAGTAAAACAATTTAAATAAATAAGTACATTACTGAAGTACATAGTACCAGATTCTAGATCAATATAGACAATATTTTAATATCTTTGAATTTAACAAGTAAAAAAAAAATCCACATAATTGTACTCTAAATGTATAGCCTCCAGTTTATCCTACTACAAGGAATACAACATCTGCGACTACAAAATCTAGGTCCAAAGCCTGACTATAGTTGGGAAGTTACTAGACGAGGGGAAACATTGGTAGGGAAAGAGTTATTAGGTACTTTACAGTAAGTCATCACAACCATAAAACTTGGAGGCAACAGATTCAAAGTAAGCCTTTATAGTTTATTGATCTCTGTTCATCAATTTTTTTCATATGTGAGGGGTAGTGAATCAGTAGTTTATTGAGGGCTGAGAATCACATTAGGCAAACAATGAAGTTTTTGAATTTAAAAATATACCTACGTCCATTTTAACTGATAATAGCTATAGGCAGGCATGCTAATTTTCCTCCTACTCATTCCCACATCCCCAGCTGTGATGAAACAATGAAGACTAGCTTTTTTCCATCTTTTACAGATCCCACATTTTCCAAATACTCTTGGCCTGTTGGCCGTGCTCATGCAAGAAGGAGCCCTGACAGTGGAAACTTTCTGCAGTTTTAACAAGTATATCCTCCACAAAAATGTAGTTCCTTGCTGTCCTGGTTTAGATCCTAGAAATGATTAAAGAGGAAAAAAAGTGATGGTATTAGGATTTGTTATCTGTAATTTGGAGGGTAGTTTTTGTCTTGCTTTACCTTATCAGTCTACTGCTTTGCCACATCTCTGTCTTTGTTTTTGTTTTGCCCTGAGGATATGCGATTTTCAAGCTTACTTTTCAGAAGCCTTTTATTTTATTTATTTTATTTTATTTTATTGAGTAAATAGTTTCATCTCGGTGGACTTCGTTAGTCCACCCTTCGTTACCTTGTTTCTTTCTGACTTTGACGGGGGAGGAGCTTCGGGTGGGTAGCCAGCCAGTCTGAGTAGTCCACCGGGCACAGCTCTCTGGTCACTGGGATCACTGAGCCTAATGCTTCTCTAATTATAGACATGTCTCATTCCTGGCTATTTAATGGCCTCACCACAGGGAGTGACTCCACATCCTGCCTGGAAGCTTACCTTCATTAGCTTAAACTGTACATCAGAACCTTCTCGTTTTACAATAACCCACGGGGCCTGCCCTCCCAGAGCAGCAGCAATGTGGGAAGCTTAGTATTTGAACAGGAGGCAGATAAGAGTTTATAACTCCTAACTTTAAAGCGAAAAGGTGAAATTCTATATGATAAAGTGTTTTCCTAAGAAGCTGTTTATGCCAATAAGGGAAAGGTGCAGGGGTTTTTTTCTATCCATTTATTTCTTGAAAAGTCACTATTAAGACTCTCAATGCTGTGGAAGTTCAATAAGAATAGATTTGGAAAAGCAAACAAACCTGTGAAGAAACATACTGGTTCAGGATTTAAAATAATATGAAAATTTAAAAAAACCCTAAATTAGAATTTTCATCTTCTTTTTCAGATAGTTTTTATAATACTTTTATACATTTATAATTGCTTTTATAATACTAATAATGATGACATGTGTTACCTTTTATAGAAGAGCCTTCATATACTTCATATAAATTAATGTATATGAATAATGTACACTTCATATACTTTAGTGAACAGTGTAAGACACAATTTCGATATATGTTATCTTTGAAGATATTCCCCTAAACACTGCAAAATAAGTTGTCTCCATTTATACAGGAAAAAAGCTGAGGAGTTTAGTAAGTTATCAAAGACACACAGTTTATCACAAAGCTGTGATCTGAACCTTACTTGACTCGAAACCATCTTTTCTTTTACCTAATCCACAATTCTCCTTTAGGCTTCATTGCATAATAGTCAATTTATGTCAGTACATTTAAGCTAGCGATGTTCCTGATGCAAGAAGGAGCCCCGACAATGTATACTTTCTGTAGTTTTAACAAATATATCCTTCACAAAAATGTAGTTCCTTGCTGTCCTAGTTTAGATCCTAGAAAAGATTAAAGAGAAAAAAATGATGGTACTAGGATTTGTTATCTATAATTTTGAAGGTAGTTTTTGCCTTTCTTTACCATATCAGTCTACTGCTTTGCCACATCTCTGTCTCTGTTTTTGTTTTGCCCTGAGGATATCCAGTTTCCAAGCTTACATTTCAGAAACCTATTTTATTTTATTAAATAAAAAATTTCATGTCTATGGATTTTGTTAGTCTACCCTCCATTACCTTGTTTCTTTCCAACTTTGACTGAAGGGGGAAACATTTTATTTCAATCTTCAAATACATTAATGGTGTAACTTTTATAATAACAGCAGCAAGTGATTTCATTAAATATTATTATGAATAATGAAAATATTACTCTTACTTAATCTTGAAAATATCCTAATGTCACCCTTTTCAGATGAGGATCTTCAGGTTTTATGTATACTATCATAGCTAGGTGACAAAACTGCCTTTTGTTTTACGGTCTCTCAGAGGAACACAAAGACATAAACTATACTTAGATATATTTTAAATTTCTCCCTATCAAACAGTGAAACTCTTAATAGAAGCGGCCACAGGCTAATTTTCTTCTTTTTTTACTATATGTGCTGGGGAAGTGGGTGCTAGTTTTCTTCTTGATTAGAACTGTGTGCGGCTCCAAATAAGTTAATTCAACTAGCATTTGTTAAATAATGATCAATTCAGGCCAGAGATTTAGCTCAGTGGTTCCGGCACCTGCCTCATAAGCACAAGGCCCTGAATTCAGCCCCGGTAACCACATACAATGCTGGGCTTGGTGACACACGCCCACCAGCCATCAGTACCACATAGTACAGTGCCGGGCGTGGTGGCTCACGCCTGTAAGCCCAGCACTCGGGAGGCAGAGGCAGGAGGATTGCTGAGTTCAAGGCTTGCCTGGGCTACATAGTGAAAAGCGAGACCCTGTCTCAAAAAAAAAAAAAAAAAAAAAAAAAAAGATCGGTTCTAGTTACATATGAGCCAGTCACTAGTTTCTTCAGTTGAATTGAACCTGTACAATGGAGTGAATCATGAGAATGCTTAGAGGCTGATATAAAGGTAAAAATGCATGGCTATGTCATAATTTCTAATTGATTCATAGTTTTAGTAAAACCTACTATGTAGCAGTTAAATCTTTCAGTTTTCTTCTATGTTGACTATAATACATTGAGAAATGCTTAATAACACTGTAAGTAGAGGTTTAAAAAATCTAGAAAAATGATAATTTTATGATAAACCAGCACAAAGATGAAAGACTATTTTTGATCTCAAAACCATGAAACCTCAAACACTATTTGTTCTACAAAAAGAAGACAACTTTTTAAACCTATTTTCCTTGCTTTACCTCCAAATGATTCACACATTCCTATTTGCTGTGCTGTAAAAGAATATTGAATGAATAAATAAAATGATAAAAATTAGGTTATCTGATTAATCTGGCTGAATTTAATTTTGATTCACTAAGAAAAATTACCTATTTTTGTGACCCTGAAACCTGAAAATAAATTTAGAGACCCTTTTGGAAAAATTCTCATTAAACTCATTATGTAAATGATTCACAGATTTTATTTGTAGCGAGAGTTAGATTTAGAATTAAGAATCAGTTTTAGAGGCCCACTGTTAGGCTCCTTGTTCATTGCAAAATAAACATAATTTTTATTGAATTCATAATCTCATTGCACTTTCACATGTATTTGTTTTAGTGTTTCTTCAAAAGCCTGTAAAATAAACATATATTACCTCCAGGTCCTAATTTACTGGTTAATGTAATAATATGAGTAGATAATTTATACATAATAAAATGTACTACTTTAAAAAAGGTGGTATTTTTAGTCATAAACAATATAATTTTAAATTTTTTTAACATAACATCAACAAATATGAACAGATATTAAAATATTTGCTCAGTTCTAAATATTTGGTTTTGCTCGAGAATTTAAGATATATTACAAATATTTGTCTGCTGTTGATTTCTAGTTTGCTCCATCTGTATGATTTCAGTTCTCTAAGAAATGTTAAGTTTTCTTCTATGGCCTAGAATATAGTTTATCTTGGTATATATTCCATGGGGATTTAAAAAATATATACATTATTCCCTTCTGTGATGGAGTGTTCTGCGTGTCATGATGGTGCTGTGCAGTTCCAGATCCTTGTGGATCTCTGTCTAGTTGCTGCATCAATAGGAGATGGGTATTAGATTCTCCAAATATTTTTTCTTTTTTTCTTTGATTCATATGTGTTACAGCTCTGATGCTTAGAACATAAGCCCTGAGGATTGAGGCATCCTTATTGTGGCCTTGCATCTTCTATCTCCATGTGATTTCTAACTGGATTTTTAGTTAATTTTATTCTGAAGTCACTTTGCTAATCTACCTATTGCTTCTTTCTTTTAGTTAATATGTTTGCATATATATTTTTTGTCTTTTTCTTTCATGTTTTCTAGATTGTTTTATTTGATGAGAGTTTCCTATACACAATGCACTGTTTGTTGGATTATGTTTTTTATTCCATTCTACTAATACCTATCTTTTCCTTGGTGTGTTTAGGCTATTTACACTTAACAAAAACATGATATTTTAGGTTTTAAACCTACCATTTTACTTTTTGTTTTCTGATTATTTTATTTCTCATATCTGTCTTTATTCTCATATCTGTTTCAGGGTTAAACTGAACTTCTTTTAATATTATACTTTAATTACCCTAATGTGTTTTAGGTATTATATTTTTACATGCATATTTTACAGTGTACATCTATCAACATTCTATCAATTCAAGTGAAAAATAGCTTTTCTTTTGCTTTCTTAATGTATAATTGTTTTAAATATTTACTGCTCATGTAAATCCATATTGAATAACATTATAATTTTTGTTTAGCCATCAAACACAATTTAGAAAACTCAAGAAAGAGAAAATGTTTTAACTGTTTTATTTTTATTTTTATTTATTTACTCTAACGTTCCCTTATCTTACCATTTTCCTTCTTTTGGAGAATACACCTTAACAATTCATTGCCAGTAAATCTGCTAGTGACAGCCTCTCCCAGACGTGCTTCTTATGAAAACGCCCTGATACTTCATTAGGAAGAAGTATTCATATTGGATGTAGATTTTAGAGTTAACGATCTTTTTATTTTTTTTTTCAGCACTTGAAAATATTGCCCCACTTCCTTCTGGGCTCTATGGCTTCTGATGAAAAGTCTATTGCCCTTCTAGTTATTTTTCTCGTATAGGAAAGTGTCCTTTCTCCTAACTTTGAAGGGATATTTACTTTGTGTGTTTAGAAGTTTGAGTATGATGCTTTGCTGTGGATTACGTTGTTTGTTTGTGATTCACTAAGCTTCCTGGATTCGTAGGTTTATTTTTTTTGCCAAACTTGTGAGTTATTATTTCTTTAAATTTCCTTTTTGCTGGTCCCTTCTCTCCTATCCTCCTCGGCTCTAACGACAACAACGTCTTTTGCTGCCATTTATAGGTCTGTAAAGGTCTATCTATTTTGTCGTTATTGTTCTGTTTATTTCTGGTGTTTACATTGCATATTGATATTGCTTTATCTTTAAATTTCTCAACTCTTTCTATTCTCTGAATTTTTGTATTCTGGTCATTCACTGGCATTTTAATATTATTATTTTGTTAAGTTTATTATCCTGGTGATTGTATTTTTCATTTTAAAATTTTTACTTTTTTCTCTTTATATCTTTTGCATTAGCTGCTATTTTCATTTCTTTGCAAAGATTTTCTGTTTCTAAAATTTTTCTCAAGGACGTTTATGTTGGTTGTTGAAATATATCTGATGGCTGCTTTAGTAAACAAAACACCCTAACAATTCTAGTACCGTGCTGAAATTGCATGCATTATCTCTATTCACATAGAAATGTTCCTGGTTCTAGCTGTGATAGTGACTTTCTACTAAAACCTGGATATTTGCATGTCTTAAGACTCTAGACTTAACTTCAGCGTTGTTTTTGCAGGCCTCATTGGGCACCTTGTCGTCAAGGGAAGTGTAGTCTTCATTTATACTCGCAGAAGGAGGATCTCTTTGCTCCTCTGAAAGAAGTGGAACTTCCTTCTCAGTAAATTTTTGCCGATGCCTTTCTGCGGAAGCACCAAGAAGAGCTCATTACTACTTCCCGTTGACATCATGATGGAGGGCCTTGTTACTGAGAAGTGCTGGTGAGAGTTCCAAGTGTAAGGTAGAAGGGAAATCAAACCAGGTGTCGTGACCCACACCTGTATTGCCAGCATTAGGGAGGCTGAGGTTGGTGAATCGCTACAAATGTGAAGTCAGCCTGGGTTACATTGTGGAGTTCAAGCTGGTGAGACCCTGTCTCAAAACCAGTACAAAAACAACAAGAGAAGTGGAACTGAAGGTATCCTGCTTGGTCTTCTTTGTTTTGTTTGTTTGTGGATCTGTTGTAACCGTAAGAATAAGAGTCCTGGATCTCTACTGGATCTTTTCTGACAATGGCCTGGCCAGAAAGTTAGAGCAACTCACTGAATCATGGGAGGATGAAGTCAAAACTTCTACTCACACTCAGCTATTTGCTGTCAGAAACAGAAACTCCATGGCTCATATGGTTTTTAGCTGGAGGAGAGTGGCTTTTGTCAAAAACTGTTCTCTCTTGCTAGGCCACTCTTCTCTTAGACGTTGGGCAGAGGAAAACCACTTTGTCTTGATTTTTTTTTCTGTGGGTACCCATTTGTATTTCCAGATTGTCATTTTTTTCTATCCCCTAGCCTGGGACATACAACACAGAAAAAACAAAAATAAGACAAAACAAAAAACAAAACAAAACAAAAACAGGTAATTCAGTGTCATGTTGTTTTTCAGCTCCAAAAGGTTCTAGTTAGTTAATTACATTTTCTCCACCTTTCTGAGTCTATTCATGGCTTTTACATGTATATAATATTACAATATCCAGAATTTTAGTTGTTCTTTGCAGGAGAAATAAAGAAAAGTATTTCTGTTTTATCTCTCTTGATATGAAAGTCTTACATTTTGTAAAGATATACCATGACTTTAAATTGTTAGATTATTTTTTAAAGGAATGTTGTGTTTATAAAACCTATTCTTGGGAATTTATATTGACATTTCTCACATGGTACAGTAACAATAATTTTTTAAACAGGCAAGAAATTATGACAAGAAGAGGAAAGTACTGCAGTTTTCTTTTTGGATATTGCAAATGCTTTTATGGGATGTATTTTTATATCATGTAAGAAAAACACTAAGTCAATTTGGTTTACAGGAAAATATGAAATCCCATAAAATACTAATCTGAGTAAAAAATATCTCAGCTTATCCATTTAAATATTTCTATGGAAACATAATTATAAAGGTGAAGGATAATTTTAAAATTTCACTTAGTAACTAGAAGGTAGAGGATAAGGTATTTTTTAAAATTAATTTCACTATATTTAAAACATATTTTATATTTCCGTAGTATTAGAAGTACATATTTTAAGTTATTATCAGTACTGAAAAGGTTTGATTTTTATTTTCTATTTCAACTGTTGGGTTTTAATATAATTTATTTTACATATTTTTAAAAATAATAAAAAATATATAAGACATGAAAGTTAAACTGACAATTGTGGGATTTTTATCTTAATATAATCATCATAAAAATAAATGTCAAATTACTGTATTTCACTTTTCTTGGCATTAATGAATTAAATTCTGGCACATTAAACATCAGCTAAGGAGACATAGAGTGATACTTCTGATTTCGGACTCTGGAGTCACAATGGCCAGTGTTCACTCTGGATGTATGAATCACTACGCATGAGATCTTAGAATATCAGTCCTCCTCCTTAGCTTTTTCAAATAGCTCCAGAAAAAAGGTGAAAATCAGTTTTTCAGCTTTGAAATAGCTGGTTCAGGTGTCCTAAGGTCCAGGTATCAGACACTCCTCCTGGCGTGTGTGGTTCCAGCCTTTCTCCACCTCCAACAGGCGTACTGATCCGTCTTCTCTGTCTCAGTGAGTTTGCATTCAGTCATGCAAAGTATCTCACACATAGGTCAATTATACTAATAAAAATATTCTTCCATTCTACCATTTTAAAACCTAGGATTGAAAATTAGTCAATTTAAGAAAATCCTAAGAGGGAAATAGGAATAATAGAAAAGAAGACAGTGGTTTCTCTGAAGAAATGAAATTTAAAAATACTGTAATTAATAGAAAAAAAGCAATTTAACATGCATTTCTAAACAATATTGTATGGGATATTAGTAAATTTTGTGTGAGAGAAACAGGTACATGAAAATGGTCCTACCCTGTAAGTAGTTCATCATCTGAGAATTAATTTGAAAAGTTATTCCATCTTTCCTCTGATATTTTTCTTCTCTTTTTTGCAATTCCAATATTGTAATATTCTTTCTCAACATTATAGTTTATCTTCAAATCATTTTCTTGGGTGGGCTCAGTAATAGTTTCCTTGCATTTGGAAAGCCAAGGATTTCTTTGTGATAAATCAAAGTCTAAAATCTTGAATAAACTTCAACAAGTACCTCCAGTCATATGGTTTTTCCTAATGCGTTTTTATCAAAGGAGCTTCTAAAAATTTACCCCTTGTCATGATTCATATCCATCTGAGGGTTTGGATCATAGAGGTGTAATATCCATCAGTGAATTAGTTCACTCATGAGTGAGTAGTAAAATACAGTGTTAGGAGGTGAAATCTGGTGGGTTGCTGGGCATGTGGCCTGAAAAATGACCCCTCTCCCACCTCTCTTGAGTGTGTTCCCTGCCTGTCAAACTGTTAGCTGGTTCTCCTCTGCAGGTTCCTCTGCCAGGTCACCCTGCCTTGAACGGACCGACTGTGAATTGAAACTTCTACAAGGTTGAGCCAAAATAAACTTTTGACCCTTGAGTTGTGGGTCTTGAGTATTGTCTCACCAATGAAGAAAGTAACTAAGAGACTCCCTTTAGTAGCTTCTAGACCTGTAGTAGCTTTCTGCTTCAAACCTTTTTCTTTTCTTATGGTACAATCTGAGTATCAATTTACTAAAAATCATCTGTTCCATATACTCTGCCCAGAATTATAATCACTAAATTTATCATTCTTTTGATTTGATGTCTAAAGTTCTCCTAACTAAAACTTTGCCTTAAAAAAAAAAAACTAGAAAACAGACATTTATTGTTATGATAAAATTTGAAGATTGCATGTGAAAAATTATAAGATAAATTATAAGATGGGATTGAAAGAAAAAGTTAAATATCACAGACCTTCAGTTGGGGAGAGGAATTACTTGGAACAGAAGTAGGGTGAAATATGTGTTCAATTACTGTTTATTCTCAACTATAGTAAATTTCATCTTTCAGTGTCTTACTCTCTCTCGTGATGTATATGATTAAAATATATAATAAAGATAATCTAATATATAAAAACTTTGGGCATGGTTGGACCTCAGAACAAGTCACCCCAAAATAGACAGGGGGGGGTCCATATGCTATTCCTGCTTTGGCTTATTTTGAGTACACTTTCACATAAACTGCAGACCCAGTAATAGCTTTGTAAAACTCCTCTTAGAAACATTTGACATCTGTAGGAGAAATTGGTTTGAGTAAACTTATCTTTCTAAGAAAGATGCCTATGTTTATCACTTAGGCGAAGGGTTTTTCAACAGTCAATACAACGAGACAATTTTTATTTATTGTACATTGTAGGTGACCTCAGCCTCAGGTTCCGGTTCAGGGTGCCAACTGTAGGCGAACCGGGGTCCCGAGCCCACACTAGGACACCACCTGTGGCCAATCCACCCAGCCAGCCTGGTTCAGGTACTAGACTCTCTGCTCTACTGACCCTGACCCGGGGGGGAATGAGGATGCAGGGCAGAGACACAGAGTCAGCTTAAGGTGCAGGCGGCCAGGGGCTCCTGACTCTAGTTGGCAGAGCTGTGGGCTCAGCTCACTTTGACTGACCCAAACCCAGACACAAGCAATCGAAGTAAGACAACATTCATCTGGTTTCTAACATCCATGAGTACGTTCTCTGGTGAACACTTGACTCTCACAGCTTTTCCCTAAGGTGCATCACCCCGAGGGCAGCCTCCCTCGTTTGTGCTCACAGAGGAGGCCAGTTAGGGCCTAATTCTCTCCGGTCCTTCACAGTACTTTCTTCCCCTCACCCTTTCACAGGCTGCATCCATCACCGCTCAGAAGCCCAAACCCTATTCCTTTTTGTATCTCAGGTACTTTATAAACTTTAGTCCTCTGACCCTTCCTAGAAACTCATGTGTTGTGGGATTCTCATGCTTTTAAAATTGTTTTGCTTTTGTCTGCCATATTCCAGTTTAATTCAAAGCCCGATCAAAGCTCAACTTAAAAGGGGGGGGGAGTCATTTTCCTTTATTCTTTTCCACTGTGACTCTTTTGCTTAGGGACCAACTCATTAGTTTGAATACCAGCTATTTTTCTTAAGGTGCATAATGTTCAAATGTGAATATTTTAAGTATTTACTTAACTTGCAACTTCTGTGTGAATTTTAGGTCAAGTACAATAGTAGATGAGATGATTTATCCTTATAAAAGTTCAGTTAATAAATGGTAAAGTTAGTATACTGTCATTTTTCAAACACTTAAATAAATTAGTAGACAAAGGTAATAGTCACGAACAGCTAATAATATCATAAAAAGAGGGGAAAATGTTATGTTTTCCCCAATGGAAAATATGGTAAACACCTAGGCAGTAGTCCTACCAGGAAATTAAAATTGAATCATAGCCTAAACTTAATAACAACTAACAAGAAATGTAAAAAAACATGATAAATGACTTCATGGAGTTTGAATCTGCATAATTGAGACTGTAAAATTCTACAGGGAGGGGTCTCTGACTTTAACATGAATATACATTACCTAAAGACCTTGTTTAAAAATGTATTCAGACCCAACGCAATGGAATGGGTCTTGGATTCTTCATAATGATCTCCCACGAGTTATAATGGACCACACCATGAGGAGCAAGGGACAATAATTCAAACCTAATTTCTTAAAACAAAATGTACAAAGAAGACAAAGAGGACAAAAAAGCCCCCCTGTAAATTAAAAGTGATTCCAGAAACACAGTGATCAAATATAATGGATACATATTTTCTACATAAGCTAAAACAATAAATGAAAAAATATTATGACAAAGTAATGAGTTGGTATTTGATAATACTAGGAAATTATTGCTAATTTCTAAAGATAATGGTACTGTTCACTGTGTTTGAGAAAAAAGTTTTGTGTGAAGTGATTTGTAATTTCTGGAAAGTTGGATTGAAATCAGTATGTATTGCAGCAAATGAGAGAAGGTAGCAGCAGAGAGCTCATAGAAGTCGTTCAGAGAGATCATCTTGTCATTTTCTGTATGTTCCAAAATTTCTGTAAGAGAAACTTTTGAAAACTAGCTCCATAAAATTATTTATCATATTTTAGGAATCATTCTTTTGTTAATGTTCCTCTAAATAATCCACCTATTTTCTATTCGCATTTGAATAGATTTTAGTAACGCTGTTACTTAAAGCTAAAAAATAGCCTTATTAGAAAACTAAGAATTTGAAATAAGCCATAAACACAGTGATTTTATTAAACTTCATTTTTCATTATCCAGAACAGAGATTTGAGTGTCTTCTGCAATATTTTAATAGAAGCGCGCCCTCTGCTGTGCAAACAAAAAAATCTCCACAAATGGATGCGGTTTCTTTAGTTTGTCCCCTTACCGTTCATTGCAAACAATGAAAATGAAATGAAGTCAAGGTATGATAGCATACTTTTAAAATGTCATAGGGGTTAAAAAGATAACATGAAAATGTTTTTTGTGCCTTCATAGGATTTTACTTTCTTATGGACTTAATAGAGAATCAACTCACTTTATAACTAATTTTTTTGTTCTAAATGTGAGTTGTCTTTATTCCAAATTCAAGACCTAAGAACAATAAATATTGCCCTGTTAGTTTTATGGATGGCCTGTAAAAGAAGGCTTACAAAAAGAATTATTTCTTCTACTTGACAAATATTGGCAAATTTTGTTTTAAAATTTGTATGATACCACACTTGAATTTTAGTTTCAGTTCTCTTGATAACTATCTATGAGATAATAAATCAATATATATTAATGTCTGTTAGAGTCTTGGAGCTTAACAGAGCCAAAATCAACAAAATCAGTAATAAAATAGTTCTTATGATCTCAATATTTATCTTAATAGATCTCAAAAGTACACCAAGAGATGACTATAAACTTTAAATTTGTCAAGTTAAATCTCTTATAAAATAAAATGTAATGAAAAAGGAAAAATACTGAATAGCAAAATCTAAGTAGGCCTCAATATACCAGAGAAAGTGAATATCTTATCAAAATTTGACTTAAAGGAAATATCAAGCTCAGATAGTTTTGTTGATCAATTCTATTAAACTCTTTTTTAAATTGATGTTATTGGTACATTTAATATGTACATTATGATCACATTCAACATTGAGGCTTTGTACTAGTACATGACACTTCTTGATTCTCATTTTTTTTTCCTTTTCCCCTGCCCTCCTTACAGAGGAAAAAGTGAAAAGAATGATAGTACACAAACTCATTCAGAAAAGGATAATAAGTACGCACCCAGTTCATTGACTAGTCCAATATAGTTTTCATGTCAAAGCTGGAAATGATTTTTCATTAAAACATTGCTCCTGAATATGTTAGTAATGCCAATTTTTCATAAACTCTAGACCATCATGGGTATCATGTCTGGGCATAGAAAGTCACTCTCTATGACAACCTACAAAAATGGCTCACAGATCAACCCCAGCCTGGGAAACTTAGAGATTTAGCAAGACCTTGTCTCAAACAAGGAAGAATGCGAGGGGTATAGCTCAAGGTGAAGACCCTAAAATCAATACCTAATGTCACACAAAAATGATCAATAATATTGCCCTTCTCCAGCTAGGTTACTTCCTCATTCGAGGAAAAAGTCAAGACATCCAGTTGTAGTCTAACTCCTGCTTTCTGATAGTACCCAACCCGAGGCGGATTCACCCTGACTCAAGTCCTTTTCAAAACCATAACACACAAACCCAAATTTCACACACAAACCCTTCCTGACAAACTGTTATTAAGAATTCCCAGGCTCCTCGGTTGTCAGTATCCCTTCATGCAATAAGTACCAAGAAGATTTGTGAGAATCAACCTTGTTTCACAACAAGACAAGTGTGTGGCACATGTTTTCTTTTCTACCAGTCTTTCACTAACAGTCTCGATTTCACTCTGTCTTCCTCATAACATCCCTGGGAAAGCCACAGTAGATTGAAACCTTATTTTATAAGAGAGTAAGTGTTTTGTCCAAATTTGCACTGATCCCATGTTAGTAGTCATGAATTTAAAAATCTCTAAATCTCTCTATCTCTAGTTCTACTGCTAAAAATGGCCTGGGCAAGAAGGATATGTCTCAAAGTGAGGAGGAAAACATACACCTGCACGTACACGGCACGGTTATGGGCCAGGCAGAACTCTGGAGAAAGGAGCTCTGGGAGGAGAAATAGGCTGAGGCGTAAGAGGAGGGGTGCTTAGGAAAGGCAGGCAAGTCAATAGCCCGAACACAAGATAAATTCTCCACTTGATGTAAATAAAGGTAAAAAAAAAACTTGGCGATTTCCTGGAACGCATCCAGGGTTCTAACAGGCACCCAGAACTAGCTGGCCAAGTCTAAAGCAAAGCCAGCGGTCCTTAGTTCAGAATCCAACTCAGAGTCAGCGCTGCTTCTTCTGCAGATAACTGCCGCAAACCCAAAGACCAGAGCAGAGGGAGTAAGCGGAGAGCACTAGTCTTCCTTCCACATTCAGCTGACCCTCGCTGGAGGCCGGGCTCGCTCCCTTCCTGAGCGTTTGGTTAAACTATGTCCTGTGCTGAAGCTTCTCCTCTTCTTTCTATGGCCCTCACCTCTCGTGTTAAATGTTACGTCCTCCTTGGTAGCTCTGCGCTCGTCTCCAAATGTCCCCTGTGGTTCAGAAGAAAGCCAGAAGAGGGCACAGCTGTGCCATGCTTTTCCTGCTGGGGGAGGGGGGACCTGTGAGAGGCTTTTGTTTGGTCCTTAGGATTGTTCCAGATTTAGGGTTCCAATACCTCACACTGGCACCTGAAGAACGTTTAGTTTTTGGGTTTTTTTTTCATTATTTCCTACCTTTATGAAATAAAAAGTGGGCATAGGATTAGAAAAGAAAACAAATGCTCTTCTTTTAAGGAAGGAGCTGAGGTCAGGGTGGGAAGTGTGTGAGGCCTTTATTGCTGAGTCTTCCCACCGGACTGGCTGGTGCATATTCATTCTAGAAAGAGCTCAGAGCCATTGTCCTCATGGGGAAGTGCGTGCTGATTAAACGTGGCGCTCTAGGCTCTCCACTCAGAATGGGAAACTTTATAGAATTTTCTCCCTGGAGAAGCTACGCACTTTCACTGAATCAAGTGATGCTGGAACCTGTCATGGCAGAAACACTAATAATGGAAAATGAGCCCTGGTAGCCCTGGGTATCATGAGAGAAGGCAGTGCGTTGTGATAGCTCAAGTGCTCACAGTCCTCTTGTGCTGAGATGGCGTTTTCAGACACTCGGAGGAATCGTCCCTTTGGAGAGAGGCATGGAAGCTGCCAGGAAGCAGATCTACTGTTGCTGCGGTAGAGTGCAGGGCTGCTAGGGAGTTTCCGGTGAGGTTGGAGGATATGGAAACTCAGAAGTAGCTGATGACTTGGCTGTGCGCAAGCCTAGAAAGAGGAACATTCTTCGCATTATGGTAAGACACAAGAGGAGAGCAAAGCATTAGCATTCAGATCAAGAACAGCTGATGTCTCTGACAGCACGAAAGATCTGGTCTCCAGACCAAGACAAGAAAGCCAGTGGGCACAAGGACGAGAAACTATTGTGCTCCACAGTCCTGCCAACAGCTGAGAAGGGCTCAAAAAGCTTTGCATAATAGTCTACACAGAATACATCCTCTGTCCTTAGCAAGAACGGGTGGAGATAGAAGAACTGGAAATGTGTCCGGGAGGAAAGGACAGGCTGAGAACTTGGAATCAGAGAATTACAAGGAAACTGAAGAACGCTGCGGCGTCTCTCCCGTGAGACCCTTCACTGAGCTTCTGGAGCCAGGGGCACAGGTCAGTCCAGTCAGGGAAACGAAGAGCACACCGCCCTTTGTTGGTCCACCCAGGGCGACTATGGGCATTTCCTGTCCGTGATATCAGGCTGAGCACACTCAGGCCTTTGAGAGTTTATCAAAATCATCATTAAGAAAAAGAAAGACAGAATATCAACTGCCTAAGATGGACATTCTATATACTTTTCATTTTCCTTTTATGCAGTTTGGATGCAGGGCCTCATGCCTGCTGGGCAAGCACTCTGTCCTGAGCCATGCCACCAGCCCCTCACAGTACCCAGAGCTGCCCACTTCTGGTGTATAGACTCTCCAAGAGGCTAGGACAAATTATGTAGTATGCAGACAACAGGAAAATAGAAGGCAAATAGCCTTCATGTCTGGAAGGAAAACTGTTGGGAAAAGGCACCACAGTCATATGTAACACAAGAACAGGTCATAAGAAGCATAAATGTGTTTACAAATGCCCAGATAAGGTACACCAGTGGCCCCACTTATTTTTATTTATTTATTTATTTATTTATTTATTTATTTATTTATTTATTTATTTATTTATTCATTCGTTCATTTGTTTGCTTGCTTATTCATTCATTCATTCATTCATTCATTCATTCATTTATTTGAGACAGGGTCTCCTTTTGTAGTTCAGGCTGGCTCTGAGCTCACTATATAGCTCAGGTAAGCCTCAAACTCGGAATCCTCCTGCCTCTACCTCCCGAGTGCTGGGATTACAGGCATGAGCCACTACGCCCAGGATTACTTTATGTAGTACTGATTGCTGGTGGGTGTGTGTCAACATGGCCTGTATTGTTGTAAGTGGTCACCCGGGATCAAACCAAGGACCTTGTGTTTGCTAGGCAGGTGCTGGAACCACTGAGCTAAATCTCTGGCCCTTATTTTCTTTTTTAAAAATTGATTTTATTGGTACATTTTATATATACATCATGATCAAAATCGAGGTTAAGAATTTGTACCCATATGAATAAATTCTCATTTTTCCCATTCGCCTGCCTACCCTACAACCCTCCTACCCCACATATACATAAACTTTGTTTCCTTTTTTTACCATTACATTTTTCTTTTCCTTCATTACTTACCACTAGCTCCTTTTCTCTTTGAATATTTTCTATTTCATAATATTTATCATACATTTTAGAATTCATTTACACCTTCAGCTTCTCATACCAGAGAAAAGATACAGTATTTACACATCTGTGACCTATTTATTTCACTTATGAATGTATCCTCTGTGTATGTCAATTTGAGTATAAATGATTCAAGCTTATCATTCTTTATGGCAGAGTACCACTCCATTTTAAAGAAAAATCACATCTTTATCCAGTCTGCAGTTGGTGGACGGTTGGGTTGTTTCCAAGATTTAACTGTTGTACATTGAGCTGCTATAAATATGGGTGCACATATCTGATATGATTATTTTAATTCTTTCCTCTACATACCTAGCAGGGAAATAGCAGGGTAAAAAGGGACCTCTAATCCTAGGGTTTTTGTTAAATTATTTCTTTTGGTACATTTTATATACACGTCATGATCACACTCAACATTGAGATTCTGTACCAGTATATGACATGACTTAATTCTCATTTTTATCATTCCCCTATCCACCCTACAACTCCCCACCTCTATGCATAAGCTTAGTTTCTTTTTTATTTTATCACCACATTTTTTCCTGTTACTTACCCCTACCCCCCCTCACATTCCCTTTGAATACTTTGTATTTCACAATATCTGTCATACACTCTAGAACTCACTTAAATCTTTAGTTTCTCATACCAGAGATAAGATATGGTATTTACACATCTGTGACCTATTTACTTCACTTATGAGTATGTCCTGAAGGTATATCCATTTGAATATAAATGGCTCAACCTCATCATTCTTTAAGGCAGAATAATACTCTATTTTATTATATATATGACCACATCTTCTTTATTCAGCCTCCAGTTGATGGGAATTTGGTTTTTTTCCCCCCAAGATTTAGCTATCACAAACTGAGCTGCTATAAATATGGGTGTACATATGTTGCTATGATATGAGTCTTTTAATTCTTTCATGTATACACCTAGCAGGGGAATACCATGGTCAAATGGGACATCTAACCTTAGTCTTCTGAGGAATCTTCACACTGATCTCCACAATGGTTGCACCAGTTTACATTCCCACCAACAGTGGAGAAGGGTTCCTTTCTCCCCACAGCCCCACCAGCATTTGTTGTTGGCTAACTTCATAATAGCAGGCATTCTTTGTGGAGTGAGATGAAATCCCAGTGTTGTTTTAATCTACATCTCTTGAATAACCAGCGATATTGAGCCTTTCTTAAATATGTTTCTTAGCTGCTTTTACTTCTTCCTCTGAAATGTGTCTGTTCATTTCTGGTGCCTAGTTTGTATTTGGGTATTTAAATTTGGGAGGACTGATTTTGTAAGCTCTTTATACATTCTAGATAGTAATTGTTTGAGAAACAGCTGATAAATTTTTTTCCCATATTGTCAGTGGTCTTTTCTCTCTGCTGGTAGTTTCTCTTGCTGTGCAGAAACTTTTTGTAAGATGAGATTCCAGTTGTTGATTCCTTTTGCTAGTTCTCGTAATGTAAATTTGTGTTCATAAAGTCTTTCCCTAATCCAGTGTCTCCAACAGTTCTACCTAACCTATTTTGTAGCAGGTTTAGCATTTCTGTTTTAATATTTAAGCCTCTAATCCACTTTGATTTTAGTTTAGTGTATGGTGAAAGAGATAGGTCTAGGTTTAGTCTTTGGCATGTGGAAATCCAGTTTTTCCAGCACCATTTGTTAAAGAGGCTATCTTTCCTCTAATGAGTATATTTAGCTCCTTTGTCAAAGAGGAGGTGGGTGTTATTGATCTTCGGATCTGTTACTTTCCAGTACCATGCTGTTTCTATCACAGTGGCTTTTACTATAGTTTCTAATTGGGTATTGTGATACCCCCTGCCATGTCATCTTGTGGTTCCAGCTGTATTTTGGGATTATCTTCTCCAGCTCTGTTCAATGTAGTGATGGAAACATTAGCCACAGCAATTAGACAAGAGAAAGAAACAAAAGGATTAAAAGATATGTAAGGAAGAAGTTAAACTTTCATTATTTGCTGATGACATGATACTGTATATAGAATATCCTAAAAATTCAACCAAAAGACTGCTAGACATAATCAGCAAGTTTAATAATGAAGCTGGATACAAGGTCAATGTTCAAAAATCAGTAGCCTTTTTATAAACAAACAGCAGACTCACTGAGAGAGAAATTGAGGACTCGTGCCCCTTCACAACAGCATCCAAAAAATGAAATATCTAGCAATCAATCTAACAAAGGAAGTAAAAGACCTCTACTCTGAAAACTACAGCACTTTGAAAAACGAGATAGAAAAAGATAACCAGAAAATGGAAAGCTTTCCCTTGTTCCTGGGTAGGAGAGATCAATATCATCAAAATGGCTATACTCCCATAACTAGTATATGGATTCAATGCAATACAGATTGAAATCCCAACAGCTCCTTTTATTTTCTAATGGTGAGAACCACCTTACCTTCTCCCCAGTGGCTGGAGTTTCAAACTCATCTGATTAGCTTGTTCCATCTCTGAGAGGGGAGGCCCAAAGGCTTGCTCTGCAGGGTTGTTAGGGGAAAGGAGGGTGGGGAAGGGGAACTGAATGCCTTGGCTATTGTTATCTTTGGTGGTTAGTCATCCTCCTGGAAGACATTTTCCATAACTCTGTTGTAAGAGGTAGGAGTAGGCAGCCTAGGGTGGGCTAGACTTTAAGATGGAGACACTCTTGTGTTCATAGTTTTGATAGAAAAGATCTTGTTTCACACATGTAGAGCATTTGGACTTCTGAAATCTGAGCAGAAAACAAGGGAAGCTGGAGTTGCTATCAGCCAAGAAATGGAAAACTATTATAGAGCAGGACTGGGTGTCAGGTTTCAATTTTGGACTTGTCACATTTCAATAGCGCCAGACACCACGATGTGTGACACAGGCAACAGGGAGTCTGCATTTAGGGGGTCCTTCTAGGAAGACAGGCAGAATATACACCAAGGGAAATTTTCTTACTCCAGTGGTTGGAAGGCATGAACTAAGTTCAAGTACTTCGATATTTTGATTAGAATTTGTGTCTTTATGCTTTGTTTTTAATTAATACATGTTTACAGTAAAAGAATGTTAACATTCATTTAGTGGAGTTGTTCCTCAAATAACACATCTAAATTCCCTCTTTCAAGTCCTTTCCCTCCCACTCTCTCCCCTTCTGTTTGTTTGCTTTTGAGAGAGAGTTTTGCCACATGAACCAAGTTAGCATGAGATTTGCAATTTTCAGACCAAATAGTGACTAGAAAGGTTTGTGCCCAGAGATCTGACACAATGGATCAAAATCTCAGTGCCCCTTACTTGGGTTAGGATTTGCACGCACTTAAAATGAACACTAGTAGCCTATACTTTGGGGACCCATGGATTTATGAAACTTTACGATGTAAGAGAACTATTACAGGCACTAACTTACACAAAAACACTACCTGTTCCTCCTATGGACCCTTGCGTAAAAACAAGTGCTTCAAACCTCAACTTGGTTATCTTTTTGTTGCTGTTGTTTTCCAGTAAGAAGGAATCAGCTTACAGACGCACGTGAGGGTTGAGGCAGGCTACGTATGCATAGTGCAGGACACTCGATGTCCAGCACTCTAGGAGGTGAGGTCAGGAGGAGGCCAAGGTCCAGCCTGATCGGGGCAGCACAGAGACCCTCTCATTATCCATAAACAGATGAGGCAGAAGCTCTGTGTGAAGTCTTTCTGTTCAGTCTTCAGTAAAAGGGGGGGGGATCAAAACAGGAAATGAATGGGTGAGTTCCTGAGGTATGGACTGCAGGCCCACCATGGTAGTGCACTCAGGTTGCCCACAGATGGAGCGGTCACAGCTCCAGACACTGACAGAGGGGGGTGCGGTTTGTATCCATCAGTGGAATTCACAGATGGATGTGCACTGAGGACTTGGGGTCTGAAGAGGCCTGTTGCTGGAGGAAGGGTCTTCTCTAGGCACCAGAGGGATTCCCTCCTGGATTCCAGCATGTCTCGGCCATGATCAGACTATGAAGAGCAGCTTTCCTTCTCTTTTACTTCAGGAAGGAAGAAAGAGAGACAGGCAGAAAAGAAAGGGAGAAAATAGGAAAGAAGGGAGGAAAAGAAGGAAGGAAAGGCCAGTGTGACCCTGCCTGTCCACTTTTGGATGCTGGATACTGTGGGCATCTCCCATCTCTGATATCACATTGAGCAACATCAAGCCTTTGAAGGTTTATTAAAAACATCATTAAGAAAATGAAATACAAAGACTATCAACTTCCTGAGATGGAGATCCTCTATGTGTTTCATTTTTCTTTTCCTCTCTCTCTCTCCCTCTCTCTCTCTCTCTCTCTCTCTCTGTGCATGTATGTTTGCATGTATGTATGTATGTATGTATGAATGAATGTATTTTTTCCTGTGTTGCAGTCTGAACTCATGACCTCATGTACTCTAGGGAAGCACTCTGCCTTTGAGCTCCACCAGCTCAGAGCAGTATCAAGAGCTACCAGTATGCAGTGTTTAAAATCTCCAAAATCCAACCGAGAATTGTGCATTCTGCAGAAGCAAGTAAAATAGAAACTAAACATCTTCCGAATATTGGTAAGCAGAACCACCAGCAAAAGATGCCACAGTCTTACTTAACACAAATAAGATCATCAGTGCATGGCCGTAAATGTGTTCACACAAGCAGGGCAAGGGGCCTGAAGCGCTCTTGCATAGCGTGTGTGAGGCCTAGTATTTTGAATTTCAGTTAGCAGATACTTTATCATATATATTAGATGTGTATAATAGATATCAATGTCTTCAGGTGGTTTTGCTTTCTTTGATCTTAGATGATGACTATATTGTAAATTTGAAGATAGATTTAGAAAATAAAGAAACTCCATATTATTCTTGTTATATTATACTACTGAGCAGACATTAGTAATAGGCTTGTATTTGATGAGTCAACCTAGTACTTTTTAAATAATACAATAGTGTCTATGTCCAATTTAGATCAGAGACATTTGAAATAGAAATACACTTTCCTTTGTTAAAGTTTCCAAAACTGTTTTAAGAAAAAAGGTGAAATTTATTTTCACTTGGTGATTTTAATATTTTTTAAAATGCTGGCTGATGTCTAGATTGAACTGAGAAGGCAGTCTGTGAATTAAGACCCACTGTTTTCCCACACATCCACCTTGCTGCTTCTTCATAACTCAAGGAGGAGCTGGTGTAATGACACTCAGAGGACAAGGACATGGATAAGTTCATAACCCCCCCCCTTTACTCCCCATCATGTGGATCAGTACGGCCTTAAAACTCTTTGTCTACATGACGAGCCTATCTGGAGTCACTCTTCACAGCGCCATTTTTAATTTCACATGCTGATGTCTTCACTGGTATCCTGTGTCAAGCCTTTGCCTGTTGAGATCTTCCCAACTCCTGATTTGACAGAAGGTCCAGCACATCCAGTGTTATATCTTCCTCTGAGGAATTCTCCTCCACAGCTCATGTGTTCAGAGATTGGGCACTTGGCATGTGATTGGATCATGGGGTCCCTACACTTCCCAATTGATTAATCACTGATGAATCTGTAGTTGAATGTATTGTTAGAAAGCAGGGCTTGTTCAGAAGAGGCAGTTCGCACTGGGTTTGTTCTGAAGGTGTATCTCCTTCCCTTTTCTTTCCTTCTCTCTCTGCTTCCTCAGTTGTATGATGTGTACCAGCTTTCCTCGACCCGGGCCCTTCCATCATGCCATTTGTGTCTTAGAGCCATCAGACCCCACGGAATAAAACTTCTAAGAACACTGAGCCCAGATAATTCGCTTTACATTGTTGGTGTCAGTTATTGTTTGTCAATGTAAGATCACATACACAAATTGTCTATATAGAGAAGTAGAACATAAAAATTATTAAGAACGTATTTGTTAAATAGTAATATCACCAGACCAAGATACTGAGGAGCTCATAAACTAAAAACTTCAAAATTCATAGAAGTTTTTTTGTTAAATCCTGGCTTCATAAAAAGATACACTGTGCTCATTGACTAGAGATTCAGTAGTAAGTTGTCAACCTCGCCCAAATTGACTGATCATATTAATGCTGTCTTAACAGAAATCTCATCAGATTTCATGGAAATTTAGAATGTCAATTCTACAAGTCATTTTAAAGAGTTACAGTTTAACAAAACCAAAACTGGAAGAGTTACACTGCCAGATGTCACTTCCTGGTATCTATACAGTAGTTAAGACCTGTACAGTAGTCCTTGGCACAAACTACAAGAACTATACCAACAGAATACACCAGAGAGCCCAGAAACAGATTCATACATACAAAGTCACCTAATTTATATACATGTACCACTCTGACTAGTGTTTCCAACAAAAGGTGTTGTCTTAAGTGGATAAGTACTCGGAATTCATAAAATATTTTAAAATATTTAGGAAAAACTAGGAGTATATCTTCAAGATTTAAACAGTCAATGATTTAATTAAGAACACAAAAATACTAACCTTGAAAGAAAATATAGGTAAATGGTACTTCCTTAATATTAAGAACTTATGTTGATCAACACAACAGAGCCAACAAACACTACCATTTAGAGTAGAAATGTATATAATCACTTTGGAAAACGGGTGCTATCTTCTAAAGCTAAATAAATGCTTTCCCTGTTACCAACAGCTATGTCCTGGGAAAAAACCAAGAGAAATTAAGCACATCATGTCTGCCAAGAATGTCCTACAGAAAAGTTCATGAGGATTTTTGTTAATGACCCAAACCTCTAGTCCCCTCAAGCGCCATTTAATTGGGTGAACCAAAGGGTATTCCTATGTACATAGTAAAGTAGATTAAATGTAGGTGTTGCATATCATATAACAGTATGAATGAATCCCATGGAATTCATTTTTGAGTGAAAAAGCAAGACATGAAACAGCATATACTGTATGATTCCATTTGCATGGTATGCATAAAGAGAATTAATGTGTTTTTGAAATATTCACCTTTGGGAATATCAATTATGAAGAATTATAAATGGAGCATTTAAGGTAATAGAACTAAATCTATAATTGGTTACCAGGATGTGTACATGTGTGAGAATTCATTAATACTGTGATTTATGTTCAGTTGAGATTTATATTCTTTACATAATTTAATCTCATTAAAAAGAAATATAATTCTGACAGAAAGTTATGCAATAGATCCTCTCAGTACCTGAGACAGACTGAGTAGCAATGGAATTAGGCTAGTGTTACATCACCATTCTAGAACTCTCTACACAGAAAGGAAAGAATGCTGTGGGGGAGCACAAGTGTTTTAGCAAGTGGGAAAATACACAGATTTTATTTTTATGCTTTAGCAAGTAAATGTGACTGACATGAAACAACTATAGCTTTGTTACCTTTAGATAATCATTCCATGGTATTAAAATGTAAGATGTGGCTCACAGTAAACTTTAGAAATATGGTTAATATTCCTAGTTTCCTTTCACTACAATTAATGGATCCTTGCTCTGAACAGTCACTATTATTTATTTGACTGAACCAGAACCCTCGCTGCACCCCTGTCAGACCTTTCCGAGTTCTCACCTCTGCATGCGTCTTTCACTCTCCTCGCTTTTTTCAGTTCTCCGCCAAAGAGCGACACAGTCGTGCGCCTGGGACTTTGCTTTATTTTATCTTTTTTTTGTTTTGTTTTGTTTTTTGTTTTTTGTTTTTTGAGACAGGGTCTCGCTTTGTAGTTCAGGCTGGCTCTGAGCTCACTATGTAACCTAGGCAAGCTTCGAACTCAGCAATCCTCCTGCCTCTGCCTCCTGAGTGTTGGGATTACAGGCGTGAGCCATTTATTTTATCTTTTAAAGCAGAGCGTGGGCCTCTGAGACAAGGGGAGCCAAAGCGTGTGTTCCCTCAGATGGAGAACTCACAGGCAGCTTCAGCCGTCGTGGAGCAGGGGATGTCGTTCCACTTGCCATTTTCCAGGAGGATCACACAGTCTTCCCCAGAGTTGGCGTTGTTAGGCTCGCCCTGATTCCAGCTGGTGTAGCTTAGGGCTCTTCCCATAAGATCCACAAACTGTCCTTCATTCTTCTCATCTGTGATGCCCAAGAAGGTGCTTCTGTGGACAGCTCTCTTGAGGGCCTCGTTCTCTTCAGCATTCTTAGGAACAGGCACTGAGGCCTGGAACTGGTCACAAAGAGCCTTCGCACTGTCAAAACTCATTTCTTGTCTACTGCTCAAGAAAAACTTCTTCCCAACTTTTTTTCCAAGAAAAAACATCCCTAAGATGAGAAGAAAAATTAGGTGATACTGGCTGTCTTTAAGCACAGTCTAAGGCATGTCTCTGGGTAAAGGTTTCCAGAGTGAGTTGCTGATAAAACACAGTATGTCCCATTAAATTTTAATTTTATATAACAGGGAATCTTTTCATTCAAACAAACACCCATGAAAATTTGGATATACTTATACCCCCACCCCAATGTTTAGGTTTTACCTGAAATTCAAATAGTGTAATTCATGTATTACCTTTTATCTGTTAAATCTGGCAACTTTTAAAGGAAGCCTTAGAGGGGCTGGCGATTTAGCTCAAGTGATACCGTGCCAACTCTGGATGCACAAGGGCCTGAGTTTGATCCCCAGTACCGCAAAATAAATAAACAAAAGTAAAGCCTTAGAGCAACACAAAGGGTGTACCCTTTGGGATAATTGTAGAACACATAATTTTTAACTCTTAAGTACTAGTGCACTATGAATTGGAACTGAAACAGATGTCTAAAAATACTTTCCACAAGCAGAAGGAACAAGTTTGGTTCCTTTTTCTGGTCTAGATACCAGCATAAGAATGTAGCACAGAAAATCAGAGCATTTGGGGTCCGGGTCCTGACTCAGGCTGACTTCATTTTAGAAACTGCTCAGTCACCACGTATTAGCTCTGTTCAAGTCAGTAAGTTTCCCTTGCTTCCATTTCTACTAAAAGTCCGTTCCAAGGATTTCATGAAATCAGAATATGAGAATCACCTAGCCAGATACTAGAAAATGACATGTCAGCATTCATCCCCTCTACCATTCCTGAGTGTCAAGTTGCCTGATGAATAAGAGAGAGAGAGCTTACACGTTTTGATCTGTTCCAGTTCAGAGCGCAGAAGCAGAGATTCCCCTCCTCTGTCGACCTTCCCAGTATCACACACTAGAAAAGTAAAACAGAACGAGGGTCACTTTTTCAAAAATGGAGTTTCGAAGTTGTACAATAAAAGACTGGAATATTTATGTTCAAATAAAAATAGTTTCCTTTACATCGATATTTACATTTTGAAGGTAAATGAAAAATGGTAAGCGGAAAAAGCAAAGGAAAAACATCTCTACTTAACTCACCCTAAAACATGACCCTTCATCTAGTAACTATCCTATTTCTTCAAAAATAATGGGCAATAGAATAAGTGGAAGTTTTTGTCTTTAAATAAGTTTTGCTGCCTTTCTTGGCTTTGTTTGTTTGTTTGTTTGTTTGTTTTTCTCAAGTTTGCTATGAAAGAAGTCAAGAATCCTGATTTTTATGAGTTTCCCACTGGCTGGGTAGATAGAACGCGAGGCAAGCCAGGTGGAGAAGACAGCAAACATGGCTCTTACTTGATACAGTTTCTTTCATTCAGAAACAAAGTCAGTTCCCACACAGCATGAGTCTGAGCTGGGCTTGTTACTTTTTGAGATCAATACAATGCAGGAAAAATGTATGTACTCTAAGGAGGCCTGGAAGTTTCTGCATTTCTATTCTTGAGACTCCTGTAATCAACCTCTGTGATCAGGCCCATTGGATTGCAAGAGACACATGGCTCAGTGACCCTCACCATCCCAACTGAGGCCCGGAAAACACATGTGAGTGAGACAGTGGGCCATCACTTCACTCCAGATGTGAAAATGCACCCAGCTAAATCCAGTATTTCTGAGTCTAACCCACAGAATTGTCTCTACCTCACCATGTTTTCAGTTGCTTGTCTTATAAAGTAAAATGCAACTAATGTGCCATATATAAGGAGAAATGGCATAATAAGCTCATGTTTAGATATCGTATTTTCTTTCCTCCAAACCAAGGCCTCCTCTTAGACTGTGTTCACTGAAGGAGAAGCCTGACCCAGATCCTCTGAGGCTTGCTCAATGCAAGAGTGGTCCTGAAACCCTTGCCGATTCCTATTTAGGCATCAAGAGGATTCTCTGAGTCTGTGAGGAACCCGAGGAGGTCAAGGGTCCTGGCCTGGAAGCAAAGTTCGGCATCTCCTCCTGAAGAATGGAAAGAGAAAGGAGTACCCCTACTTGATCCTCTGGGTTTCAGAACCATGTATTCCCTCAGGTAAGACCTTTGTGGGGTGCTTTCCTTACCTGGACACTCGCCAGGGTCTCCTTTAGGTCCCTTTGCTCCTTGTGCTCCAGGAATCCCTGGGGGTCCTGCAGGCCCCATTTTCCCAGGAGGGCCCTGCAAGCCTCTGAGTGCTTCACCTATTGGAAGACAAAGGAAACAAGACTCACTTGGTCTCTACATGTTGCTCGCTTCTTTCCAAGAGACTGGTGCCACATCTCTTCCTAAAGAAAGGAAACCTTGACTTGGATCCCAACCTATTTGAGTCACTTCATCCAAATGGCCCAGAGGGGAAATAATCCTCCTGTGCTCTATGGGACAGCTCCTCTGAGGGCCTTTTCCCGAATAGGCAAATATGTGTCACAAAGCACTGTGTGGAAATCTGGGGTGCTGGGAATGGGAGTGGTATCCCCGCTTTGATTTATAGCATATCAGGCAAAATACAACCTACCTAAATAAGATACTATCCTTCTCATATCTCCACAAAGTTTCTTCCAGAAAATAAAGAGTCCCAGAGAAAGAACAGCCCCAACTGGTACCTGGTTCGCCCTTTTCTCCCTTGGCACCATCCTTTCCGTCTTTGCCTGGGAAGCCATTCAGTCCTGGAGAGCCACAGGTGATCACAGGGCAGGTTGTCCGAACGTCCTCGTTGGGTACAGTTTCCGAGCGACATGTCAGCACACTCAGGATAAGGAAAAGAAGCGAGGCAAACAGAGACATGGTCCTCACCTTCGTGTGGAAAAAGCCAAGATACATTATCTTATCTGGTTCGGTGAAGCAGCACAGAGTTGCCAAACATGCCCTCTGCCCCGAACAGGCATAGACAATGTAGAAATGGATGAACCATTCATAGCCTCGTGACAAATTACTTGGGAAAGTAAAAATGCCTTGTGTCACTATGTAATTGATATTTTTTAAAAAATTGGCATGATACATGCATGGGTGGCATTTGTGCAGTGGTCACCAGTGCCTAGGCCACCGCTGTTGCTACTGGAAGATTGTGAATATGCTCGTAATAGTGAGAGCAAAGTACTACATAATTCCAACTCACTTGTGCCTGTGGGGTGTAGGAATGGATGGAGATACAGGTGGTGTAAGAATTCCCCGACTCCTCTTTCTCCCTGTTGGACCCACCCGCAACCTCAAATCCCACTTCTGTATTTAAGAAGATAGTCTCTATCCACAGCCATTTAACTGTCATTTACTCAATAAGAACACTGAGCTGCTTATCTAGAGAGGCAGAATCAGGTCTTAATCTCGGATCGAGTCACATACTAATCACTAGCAGAGGCCAGAATGAATCTGAGTGTAGCTCTTCTTGGTGCTTCCTCCCCATGGCCAGCAGGGTGAGCAAAGAGAGCACTTTCTCCAGAAAGTTTTCAAGATTCTGGCCCAGCAGAGCATTAGGTCCCTCTCTACTTCCTGGCTGGTATCCCTTCTATTTTGTGAGTGAAAATTGCTGGCTATTAGACAACCTTCCTCCCAGCCCTCCCCCATTTCTCAGTCTTCACATTTCACTTGGCCCTCAAGGTTATTTTCCAGCTCTTCCTATGGAACCTTAGAAGAACCTCTCATGGGTGTAATGCTTGAAAACAAAGACAGTGTGTGAGACAGGTGATTAAGGAGATGCGCTGATCCCCCAGCGTAGGCATAGAGAAGACAGTTTCAGCACAATTTCTGTAGACATTCAGAATCCCACCCTGGGCTCTTGATCCAAAACCCTAGACATTCACCAGAAACAGCTTAAATTACTTACTTAAGGGCCTTCTGTACAGCACTGACTCTGGGACAAGCAAGGTGACCCTCCAGCCTGGGACTCTGGTCAGTGCCACAAAGTGAAGGAGGAGGCTGCACGTGGCAACTAGCTGTGTGCAGCGGGCATCCAGCACTGGCCTTCAGTCTAGGTTAATATACAACTAACAAGCAACTCTCTGTTGTAGTATTAGAGGTTAAACCAGGGCCTTCCCATTGAATTTCATCCCCACCTCTGTTTTTAATTTTTCTTTCAACACAGTTTAATTGTATCTAGTCTAGAATTTTCAGTCCTCCTGACTCAGCCTCCCAGCATGCTGGAAGTACAGGTGTGCGCCACCACTCGTGGCTGACAGTTCTCTGCAAGGCTGCAGTAAATTCTGCTCAGAGCCTTTCTCCAGGGTCACCCAGCACAGTGTTGGGTAATTGTGTGCTTTAAAACAACGCACTGCTTCCTTTAGTTGCCATCTGTGTTCCCAGTTTTCACTGCTGAGCTGCTGTATTTTGAAGTAGGTTCAGGTGGATAGTTGAGAGGCTCGTTTTCACATGATTATGCACAAATGCACACGTTTCCTTATGCACACCAAGTGTATACCCAGACAGGTACACATATGCACACACACACACACACACACACTCAGCTAGGAAGGCCCCAAAAACCTCTTTTTACCACTGACACCAGAAGGTGGTCCTACCTCAGAGTCTACGCTTCATGTTCCCCTCCCCGAGTATACCCCGTTCTCCAGTGAACTGCGGGTGGCCACTGCTTTTCTGTGAAATATTCCTGTCTTAGGAAGACCTGTCTTGATCTTATCCAAGCAACCTCTGGCCCTTTAGTTTGCTTTCTTTTCATTCAAATTACACTGCCTCATACAGCCATAGAGAGAGCTGATCTGATAGTGTGAAGAAAGATCGGGAGGCGACAGCATTGCAGACCTACAAGAAAGGACACACTATCCAAGGCGCAGGTGATGGCAGCTGAGGTAGGAAAATACTAAGTAGATCAAGAAACAACTAGACAGCACTCAAGAGGCATAGGCAGCAAGTTTGCCACAAGTTCGAGGCCAGCCTGGGCTGCATAGTGAGCTCAAGGCCAGCCTGAACTACATAGTAAAACCTGAAAGATAGAAGGAAAGAAAAAATGAAAGAAAGAAAGATAGAGAAGAAAGAAAGAAAGAAAGAAAGAAAGAAAGAAAGAAAGAAAGAAAGAGAGAGAGAGAGAGAGAGAGAGAAAGAAAGAAAGAAAGAAAGAAAGAAAGAAAGAAAGAAAGAAAGAAAGAAAGAAAGAAAGAAAGAAAGAAAAGAAAGAAAGAAAGAAAGAAAGAAAGAAAGAAAGAAAGAAAGAAAGAAAGAAAGAAAGAAAGAAAGAAAGAAAGAAAGAAAGAAAGAAAGAAAGAAAGAAAGAAAAGGAAAACAAGGAGCTAGGACTAGGAGGCGTAACTAGTTAAGTTTGGGAAATGGTTGCATGTGAAGCTAGAGATGAGGCACGGTCTTGTTGCATAGACCGTCCTGATTTGCATATCTGAGGGCTATGTGATTAAGGTAGAAAAAAGGCAAATGAACAGCAAGTGGGAGAGAGCACAGCGGAGCTCTGTGGGAGATTAGCTTGAACTCTTGCAATGATCAACCAGGACACCTCGAAGGAATGCAGCAATAGGAAGAAAACCTCCTTCACTTCTGAACTACACTACTGATACAGATATGTTTTCTGTGTTAGTCAACTTTTCATTGCTATAAACAAAACAAAATAAATAAGCAGCAACAAGAACTCTAAGTCAATTTACAGAGAAGGTCGGTTCGGTTTAGCTCACACTTTAGCAGATTTCAGTCTCCATGCAGTTGTCCTGATGTTTCTGTTTCTGGGAGAAGGCAGCACATCATGGCAGGAACCTGGGGCAGAATAAGCTCCCTGTTTCCTACATGGGAACCAAAAAGATAGAGGATGAGACTTGAATCATACAATCCCCTTCGAGGACCATGCTTCCTATGACCCAAAGCATCCTACCAGGCCCCACCTCTGAAGTTCTGCCACCTCCCAGTAGATCCAAAGCCTGGGGGCCAAACTGTTAACATGGAGATCTTTTGAACACATTTCAGATCCAAACTATAGCAACTGTCATGAAAATGCCAGTGAGAACTTCACGTAGAGCTGGGGATGTGGGACAGGATGTGGTGGAGGCCCGTGAATTCCAGAAACGTGCATGTCACGGCCTTCCAGGTCCTTTCCAGTCGTGCTCTCCTTGGCTTGGAGGGACCTGATTTCCCCAGTTGAGAACCTACCCGGGTGGCAGACAGCTACATGGCTAAGACAGTGACTGGGATCAGCAGACCTAGGGTTTGGGAAAGGCACAGAGATCAGTTCTCTTCCATTCTGCTCAGTAGCCAGAGCTTTCCCCTGCTCGTACTCCTGTGGCATGGGTGTGGTGAGATAGCTGATGTCAGGGCCTGCTGAGGGTGCTGGCTTTGATCACAGGGCTTTCTTTTATCTTTTAAAATTTATTGAGCTTATTGACATATTTCAGATAAAAATTATACTCACATTCATCTTTGGGAATTTGTACATAACATCTTTTTTTTTTTTTTTTTGAGACAGGGTCTTGCTTTGTAGTTCAAGATGGCCCTGAGCTCACTATGTAGCCCAGGCAAGCCACTGCAAACTCAGCAATCCTCCTGTCTCTGCCTCCCGAGTGCTGCCCTTTCCCTTTTGAACATTTTTTTCCTATTTTATAGTGTCCATTTTATATGTTTTTCCTCATTTACATTTTCAGTTTCTCACCCCACAGGAACGATATTTACAGGTGTATCCTATTTATTTCAAATAAGAACTTGTCCTCAAGGTTCATCCACTTTGCTATAAATGTCTCTAGTTTACCTTTCTTTATAGCTGAATAGTATTCTACTTTATTAATACACACACACACACACACACACACACACACACACAGTTTTATCCAATCACCAGTTGAAGGGCATTTGAGCTATTTCCAAGATTTAGCTACCATAAACTGTGCTGCTATACACATGGATGTGTATAAATCATTGTGGTATGATACTGTTAATTGATTTGAGAATATACACAGAAGGGGAATAGCTGAGTCAAAGGTGTCCTCTAATCCTGGACTTTTGAGCAATCTCCCTACTAATTTTTATAGTGGTTGCATCGATCTACACTCCCAGCAACAGTGGAGAAGGGTTCCTTTCTCCTCACAGCCCTGCAAAGGGGTGTCATTGATTAATTTTTTATAATAGCCATTCTTTATTAAAAATAGAATTCTTTATTGGTACATTTTATGTACACATCATGATTACACTCAATATTGAGAATTTATACCAGTATATGACACAGGTTTAATTCTGTTTTCCCCATTCCCTTACCCAAACTATAGCCTCCCTGCCCCATATACACATATGCTTTGTTTCCTTTTTAACATCATACTTTTCCTCCCACTCATTATTTACCCCTACCCTTTTCCCTTTAAATATTTTCTATTTCACAATATCTATCCGATATTCTAGAACTCATTTACATTTTCAGTTTCTCATACCAGAGAAAAGATAAGGTATTTACACATCTGTGACCTATTTGTTTCACTTATGAGTATGTCCTGGAGGTACATCCATTTGAGTATAAATTATTCAAACCTATCATTCTTTGTAGCAAAGTAATATTCCATTTTATAGAAAAATCACATCTTCTTTATCCAGTCTCCAGCTGATGGGAATTTGTTATTTTCTGAAGATTTAGCTATCACAAACTGAGCTGTTGTAAATATGGGTGCATATATGTCACTATGATATGATTCTTACTTCTTTTATGTATATCCCTAGCAGGGGAATACCAGGGTCTAATGGGACTTCTCATCTTAGTTTTTTGAGAAATCTCCACACTGATCTCCATAGTGGTTGCAACAGTCTACATTCCTGCCAACAATGGAGAAGGGTCCTTTTTTCCCTACAACCTCGCCAGCATTAATTTTGCAATAGCAGCCATTCTTTGTGGAGTGAGATAAAATTTCAGTATTGTTTTCATCTGCATCTCTTGAATAACCAGCAATGTCGAGCATTCATAATAGCAGCCATTTTTCTACAGTGAAGTGATAGTTTTTTTTTTTTATCTGCATTTCTTGAATGACCCATGATGTTGAACATTGCTTCTTATGTTTATTTGCTGCATCTGCTTCTTCATGTAAGGAATGTCTATTCATTTCAGATGTCCATTTTTGGACTGGGTCTTTAAATTTGGAAAACCTGAGTTTTTACAGTTCTTCATATATTCTAGATATAAGTTCTTCTTCAGAGGAACATCTTCTAAAAAAAGTTTTGCTCACATTGTAGGCTGTCTCTTCACTCTGTTGGTGCCTTTTTTTCGGTGCAGCTTTTTTTAGTAAGATGAGATGCCAGTTGTTTATTCTTTGAGCTAGTTCCCATGCTGCTGAGGTTTTGTTCATGCAGTCTTTTCCTATGTCATCTCTTGCAAGAGTTCTACGCAACCTATCTTCCAGCAGGTATAGTGTTTCTATTTTAATGTTTAGATTTTTGATCCATTTTGATTTTAATTTAGCACGTGGTGAATGATCTGAATCTAATTTTCATCTTTGCCAAGTTGAAACTCAGTTTTTTCAGCACCATTTATTAAAGAGGCTATCTTTCTTCTAATGAGAGTGTTTAGCTCCTTTTACAAGGATGAGGTGGCTAAGTCTGTCTGGAATTGTTTCTAAATGTCCTAATATGTTACACTGATCTTCAGGTCAGTTTCTTTGCCAACACTTGCTCTTATTATTACAGTATCTTTGTAGTATAGTTTCAAATTGGGTATTGTGATACCCCCTGCCATGTCTTTGTTGCCTAGAATCATTTTTGGGATTCGAGGTCTCTTCTGGTTCCAAATGCATCTTTTGATTGTTTTCTCTAGTTCTGTGAAATATGCTGAGTATGCTGTTGGAATTTCAATGATGATTGCATTGATTCTATACAGCAGTTTTGGAAGTATTTCTATTTCCACTATATTATAGTTCTTCCTCCCCAAGGGCAGAGTACATCTTTCCATTTTATGATATCCTCTTCAATCTCTTTTTTCAGAGTACTGTAATTTCCAGTGTATAGGTATTTTACTTCCTTTATTAGATTAATTCCTAGATATTTAATTTTTGGATGCTATTTTAAAAGACACAGTATCACAATTTCCACAATTCCTCTCTCAGTGAGTCTGTTATTTGTGAACAGAAAGGCTACTGAGTTTTGAGTGTTGACCTTGTATCCAGGCATTCTACTGAATTTGGTTCTAAAGATTATAATGTGGGAGACAGGGGGAAAGGACACAGCCAATATGGGAACAGAGGGAGAGGAGGCAGCCAGAACCCTTGTGGAAAATTCCAGTCTCCCGTGATTCTGACAGCAAGAAAAATTAACAACCAACAAACAAAATTGTAACATAGAGAAAAAGGCTGATCCCAGGCTTCCCCTTTGTTGCTTTGGGCAGCAGAGGGCCAAAATCCAAGCTCACTACACTTTTATTTAGTACCACAATCCCAGCATGCACAAGGCAGGGCAGATGCTGGTAATTATGTAGATGAAATTCCCATAATACTGGGCAGATGTCCTCAATAATCTCTGTAGCTGAAGATCCCCTAGGGGAAGGCAGATGTCCCCAGTCATCATCCTGGGGTAGCTCTGCTCAGGACCACCAGAGTCCCTGCCACCTCCAGGGTCAAAGTCCGGGGCTATGTATCTACATCTGTCTGCAGTTCCTGACACTAGAAGTCTTTTGCTGGAGTTGGGATCTTTTATATAAAGTATCATGTCATCTGCTAATAATGACAGTTTAACTTCTTCCTTATTTATTCCTTCTATTTCTTTCTCATCTAATTTTTCTTGGGAATGTTTTCAGAACTACATTGAACAGAAGTAGTGATAGTGGACATCCTTGTCTTGTTCTTGATTTTAACATGAAAGATATCAGTTTTTGATAGTTTAGTATGATACTGGTTTTTCATAAATGGTTTTATCTAGTTGAGAAAAAATATCTATTCCAGTTTTCTGGAAGTTTTTTTTAATCATGAATTAATATCAGACTTCTATCTACGGAGTTAACCATGTGTTGCAGTGAAGCCATTTGGACCTGTATTTTTCCTTATTAAATTCTTAATTACATTTGCAATTTCATTGGTATTAGGCTGTTTAGAATTTTTATACCTTCTTGGTTCAACTTTGGTAATTCATATGTATCTATGCATCTGTCCATTTCTTCTATGTTTTCCATTCTATTGGAGTACAGGTTTCCAAAGTAGGTACTGATGATCCTATGAATGCATGCTGGTTCTGCTGTAATTTCACCTTTTTCATTTCTAATTGCATGATTTGAGCCTTTTTTTTTCTAATTTTTTTTTACTAAATAAAAGGGTCTTTCTTGGGAGTTCAGGCTGGCCTAGAGCTCACTATGTAGCCCAGGCAAGCCTTGAACTCAGCAATTCTCTTGCCTCTGCATCCCGAGTACTGGAATTACAGGCACAAGCCACCACACCTAACCTTCTTTCTTTTTCTTTTTGACAAGATTGGCTAAGATTTTGTCAATTTTATTTATTCATTCAAAGAACCAAGTCTTGGATTCTTTGATTTTTTTCATCATTCTCTTAGTCTCCATTGCATTTGTTTCTTGTCTAATCTTACAATTTCCTCCCTAGCATGAGCTTTGTCTTTGTCTTGCTTTCTTTTTGTAGGAGCTTGAGATTCAGAATTAGATTGTTTATTTGAGCTCACTCTGTTTTCTTAATATGGGAATTTACTGCTATGTATTTCCCTCTTAGGACTGCTTTCATTGAGTTCTATACATTTTGATTTGTTGTATTGGTATTGTCATTTAATTGTAGAAATTTTCTTATTTTTAAAATTTCCTCTGTGATACATGGTTATTCAGGAGAGTATTATTCAATTTCCACGTGTTTGTGAAATTCTTGTGGTTTCTTTTGCTATTGATCTCCAGTTTCATTGCGTGATGGTCTGACAGTATACAGAAGATAATTTCAATTTATTTGCATTTATTTAAGCATGTTGTATGAGCTGGCATGGGGTCTATTTTGGAGAATGACCTGTGTAGATTAATTTTTATTATGATTTGGGGTGTGGAACACTATGTAGACAACTATTAAGTCTATTTGTTCTAAACTTTGCTTCATTTCTAGTATTTCATTTTTGATTTTTTGTCTAGTTGATATAATTGTGACAGTGGGGTATTGAGCTCCCCCACTAGCATTGTACTAGGGCTTATTTGATTTTTCATGTCTGTTAGTATGTTTTATATAGTTGGGTGCACTAGTATTTGTTGCATATGCATTTATGATTGCCATTTCTTTTCTTGGATTGTTGTCTTTACAAGGATGTAGCACCCTTCTTTGTCTCTCTTAATGAGTTTTGGTTTGAAATTCACTTGTTTGCAAATAAGATAACTATTTCTACTTTTTTCCCCCAGGTTTTTCTCACATAGAGTATTGCTTTCCTTCCTTGATTTTCAGTCTATGAATTTGTTTTTGAATTACATTTCTTGTATACACATATTGTTGGATCTTGCTTCTTGAGCCATTCTGCCAATCTATTTCTTTTCATGGTCACTAACAGCAATTCTGTCTTCTCTGTCTGATATTTTGTCATCATATTGGCTTATCTGCTGCATACACTTTCAATGGAGATTTTAATCTCCTGATGATCTATTTGAAACTTTTTCATGGATTCCATTTCTTTCCTATGCTGGGAGTTCATCATTTCCATCATGTTCCTGAGTTCCTCTATTTTGTTTTTATCTGTGTCTGCTTTAGAGTTATTAGTTGTGTCTTTCATTATGCTCACCATCTCTGATGTTATCTGAGAAATTATTTCTGGTTTCATTTTTTCTAAAGTCTCTTTCATCTCTTTTATTATTTCCCTTGTTACCAGTTCAGGGAGGCCAGGTGGTTGAGTTTTGGATTGTCCTGCTCATTTCCTACAGCTGTGTCTTTAGTGATATGAAAATCTGGATTTCTATCTACCTTAGATGTCTCATTTCTATTTTGTTGTTGAAATTTTCAATTTAATTTTTGATTTGCTGCTTATATATTGCATATTGCAAGTATATTTATTGCTGGGTATTTAGAACTCTTAAGGAATGGCTGCTTCTCAGCTTGTCTTCCAGGTATAGCTGGCCTTTGGGTTTTGAGTCTGTAATGAGCCCTGTGTGATCTAAATCTTGGTATACCAGAAAGAACAGTTGCCTAAAGCAATCATGTCACCTTAGCCAAAGCAATACAATCAGCATCCACAAAAGTATGAAATACAGCCTAGAAAATGGCCAACTGTGGTTAACTATTATTATGCCACCTCTCACTACATGAACTATACCTGTGGTTATGTATCAAAAATCAAAGACTAGCCGGGCATGGTGGCTCATGCCTGTAATCCCAACACTTGGGAGGTAGAGAGAGGAGGATTGCTGAGTTCAAGGTTTGCCTGGGCTACATAGTGAGCTCAGGGCCAGGCTGAACTACAAAGCAAGATCCTGTCTCAAAAAAAAAAAAATCAAAGACTAACCAGAAATACGTTTGTAGTGAATCTACCTTCAATGTAGGGAACTGGCCTCTAGACCCTGACATGTCCTAGAACTGAACAGATTGGGTAGCTGTCTGGGTGAGAAGTCAGTTTGACAGTTGACCCACAGATCTAAGGAGTGGCCAACCACGAGCACTTGCCTTCTCTCTATAGTCTACAGCAAGCCTTTCCCGCTGTGGCAGGACCTTTTCTAGGTGCATCAGCTCCTGATCACCCACTCGCTCCTACTCCACAGACAAGGCCACTGTATATAGTTGCTTCTGTCTTGAGGGCCATTCCAATAGTTCCTTCACACTGGCACCCTCACCAGAAATCCACCCACCCTATTTCTAATGGTCATCCTAGCCCTAATCCTGAACCTAGAGAAAGAACGTGAATGCTTTGTTAAGTGCACAGCCACACTAGCTAGCTCTTTCCATACTCCTAACCTTAATGACAATCCCACACCTAGGGAAACTCAACATGCTGGAAAATGCACCACTCAGAAGGGGCTGCAGATGCTATAGTCTCTGGGATTTCTAGGAAGTCGGTCTGCTCTTTTACCCCCTTTCCTTAGCCTAAGTGGAATTTCAGCACTGCCACTTCCTAACTGAGTGACACTGGTCAGGTTCTGCCTTCAGAGCCTCAGCTTCTCTCCCATGAAGGAGGACACCATGTGTGGGCTGTGGAGGGCTCTTCTTGCAACAGGTGAACTGAGGCACAGCTCTTACCACAGTGCCAACTGACCGTGGGGTTCCCTCTTTGCAGGAAGATTGTACCACAGTTTCTCAACTTGGAAGCAGAGTCCCTGGCTGGCCCATTTTGGAGTTGCAGCTTGAGGATTAGAGTCGTGAGGCTTGGCTTTGACTCTTGACTGTGCGTTTACACATCTTGGTTTGACCTGTTCTTATGTCTACAAGATAATATTTTGAACCTCATTTTCTTTTTCCCGGGACTACTTGAGTAGAATAAAAGCAGTGAATAGGAGGTACCTCATCTCTCAGCAAAGGCCATCAGGAACCTGGCTAGAGTTGGACAAAATTCATTATTTGGGGGTTTTATTGTCATTTTTCCATAGGTCTTCCTTGTAACAGTTTGTCAAGAGAGGATTTTTATGGGATTTGGTTTTTCTAAAGAACAAAACATCTGTCGATCCTCTGTGGGTTTCAGGAAGCAGAGAAATTCCACAGTTGTACATCTCAGTACTGGGAGGTGAGCAGAACAGAGCAGAGCAGAGCGGGACTTTGCAACCAAGCAGAAGAGGCTCCTGATAAGCAAGAGAGGTGTTTTGTGAACTACTTTGCAGCTCACAGAGTGTTTTTATTTATCTTTGTGTAGACATGATTTGAGAATGATTTTTTTGTGCTAAAAGAGAAGGATTTTATTGTACACTGCTCTTCTTGTGGCATGGCCAGGGAAATAAACCATCATCACCTGTGAGAAAAAGTCGACAGCACCTTTCTCTTTGTCACCAGCATCCTTTGTATTTCCTTTGGATTGCCATTCATGCTTTTCATCCCATGCTGTCTTCTGTTTCTACTCATAATACGTTTTTCCTTATTGATTGGGAGCTCTGTGACAGTCTGAAGATACCTGGGTTTTCTTTTCGAGAAACCCAAATACACATATGCATATTGTTTCCAGGTTGAAACAGCGAGTTCATAGGCCCCTACAGCCAGGGCCTGTCAGGTGAAGGGGGCCACATCTTTCTAAGGGCACCTGCATCTATCTGCTCAGTGCCTGGGCCTAAACATGGGGCCGCTGGAGCAGGGAAACTTAGAACCCAGGACGCCAGAGATTCACTTGCTCTTCACCACAGCCAGGATACGTGTGGCCCCACGAGCCCTCTCAAATGGCCGCTGCTCTGGCCTGACGCTTCCCGTGCCAGGCTGGCGTGCTCCTTCCACCACACTGTCCCCACTCTGGGGCTGCTCTCCGGAAATCGGGACTGTCCTGTGGGCAGCACCGCGTGTCATCCTCATCCTTGGGCCTCTGGGAACAAGGTCTCTCCATGCTCAGGCCTATTTTCTGCCATTGTTTTGACCCACCATGCAGAGCTTGGAGCAGGACCTGGCAGAGGTGGCCACTCAGAGGGAGATGCCTCTAAAAAGAACAGACTCCGTGCCAAGATCAGGAGAGGGTGTGGGGTGCTACACTCACCTCCACGGAAAGACGAGGACCGGAAACACACACAGCCTGACACGAAATCATTAGAAAGTACGGAACGGTGAGATAAGACAAGTACAATCCATATTCCTAAAGACCTGAGTGAAGACACTGACTGGCCATAGGATGTAAGCGAGAGGGGACATCAAAGCAATGAAGTAGAAATACTCAAATAAGCAATAAGATCACTGGCATAATAGACATATAAAATGTGTCCGTCGGGGTAGATTTAGCTAAAATACTGAGAAACTCGGACAGTAGCCTCACGGGCACTTTTGGGCTTGGGAACCAGGAAAGACAGAAGTGGAGACTCGAAGTGGGCGTGACAGAGCGTTAAGGACAAAAGGATAAAGTTGCTGAGATTAGAGGCTTGGGCCGCCAAGCAGCCATAACTATTTTAAAGAAAAAGACACTTAGGGAGCTGGGTAGAAATACTCTCGTGCTCAAATTTATCTCCCTTTAACTTCTGTGTTCACATATCATCACGTCAAAGCCAGGCTTTGATTCCCCTGGAGGGGAGGGTGATCCTTCAGGAGGGAACCCCTGCAAGTCCCCGAAGCCCCGCCTCCCTCCGGCAGCTTCCCGGGGCCCCTCCTCGCTCCTTTATGATTGACAGCAGGTTCAGCCACTCGAGCAGTGGGCAAACCATGTCTGTAATTTCACTGTTTGGAGTCTCGCACTGCACAAGGAGACAAGTAGTCACTCTCCATGTGCCCAGGTGTGTGGGAGTGTGCGTATCTGTGCACCTGCCCTTGCGCATGGTATTTTGCGTGTGAACCTCTACTGTGCATTCAAATATGAGGAGGTCTGAACTCAGGAGTCTTTTAGGAGACAGAAGTCACATAGTGGACTAAGTGGGGGAACTCGGTGTAAAAATTTACTTGAATGTAATTGGGAGTAACTGAAAGAAAACTTAGAGGCTTCACACCTTATTGGAAAATCTGTAGCTGGATCTGCTTGAACTTCACCGATTGGCTGGCCCAGAGGGGCTCTGCAGTCAAGGGCAGAGAGCACGGGCCCTCCAGGGCCAGCCCAGCCATGGAGAGGACTGGGGAGAGATACACAGTGACACTCCGCAGGCAAAGAATGGGTCGGCCCTGCCATCTGCTGGCCAGTCTGAGAACTGCTGCGAGCCCGGAGCTGAGGCCACCACACACATCCCCACCTTTTGCTCCATCTGCACGTTACTCCCTGGAAGTTGCTGTGCGTGAGGCCCTGAAACAGGACCCAGGGGAAAAAGAACATAAATTGCTTGTCAGTTTGCAGTCCTAATGGAGAAAGCAAGCAAACGCATATTTACATTAGCATGTCTTCTATTACGATAAAAATAAACTGAGGAAACAGGCAGACAGGTAATCATATGAAGAACGCCCACATATTGCACAATCAGCCACGGCCTGTCTGGTAAAAGGAAGAGTTCTAAAGTCCAGGAGACCAGGAGGAGCGTTCTCTGGGCAGGACGATCGATGTCGCTGCTACAGGTGGGTGGGAGAGACCGAATCCAGACCTGGGCCTCAGGACGCTTCAGGGCCGAGCGCCCTGCTCAAGTGCCTCTGTCCGCCCCACAGCACGCCCGCGAGCTCCCTCCTCTCAGGGTTCTGTGTGTGGGCTCCAGCTTCTGGGCACCAGTTTTGGCTTCTGTGTTTTAGAATCTGCTCTGTGAACTGCCCTCAGGCCCTTGACCTAAACTTTTATTTGAACCCTGCGCTTTGCAGGCCTTTTGTCCCCGGCTGGACGATCCCGACTCAGGCCGTCTGTTGGAGGCTGATCCCTTGAGATCTGGAGCGAAGGTTGGATTGCAGAGCACTGGGTCCCTCTGCTTTGGTCTCTCAAACTAAACCTCACCGAGGAAGGTTTCAGGATTTAGTTCAGCTCTGGAGGTCAGGGTGAACCTAGGCTGCCCTTGAGACTACGGCACCTGACCTCTGGATTCTCGTGATGCTATGTAAGAAATCTTGAACAGTAAACTAAAACCTCTGGACCCCAGGTCAGATGGCTTGGGGGGGGGGTGCTACTTCATTCTACACTATTCTTCCCTGAAGTTGCCACTTTGTGCTGTGGGCTAAGATGTGGCTGAAGTCTTCATTCCAGGCCAGAAACGCTGGGGGCAGAGTTGAGTCTTAGAAAGGGTGAGAAGATGCTTGTAGAGACGGGGAAGTAGGCTGCCAAAGCGTGTCCTTTAGGAGCTGCCTCAGGAAACATGGGTCAGGCCAGAGAGTTCTCGGAGTATCAAATGAGTACCTTGGGAAGACACCTGTATGTCTGCAGCAAGTTCAGAAGCAAACAAAAGTGAAGTCAGGCAGCATCAGTCTCTGGTGTGACATGAGAAGCCGTGAAACCTGAGCAGAGTCTCACAAACACCTCTTAATGAAGAGATGGACAATAAGTCAAGAGAAGAGAAGAAAAATATTAGAGCAATTAAAGAGAGGGAGAAGGAACAAATACATTCCTCCATGTGCTCCCTATCTTATGGGCAATATCTTGAGTCACATAGAATGGTGAATTATTATAAAAAAACCCTTATTACAATGCTATTCATCTGCCTCCAAAGGAGTCCCCGTCCTTTTGAACACACTCCAACATTCTCGTCACTTCCTGAAGCAGTTCCAGAAGTGCTTTTATTGTGAATTTCTTTAGTTGTACTATCGTGGCTGCCTCTGTGTCAACTGGTTCAAAATATTTACCTTTCATGATCATTTTTACTTTAGAGAAGAGTCCAAAGATGAATAGTGGCAGCTCTGATTAACATGGTGGATGAGAACACACTGCCGTGTATTTATCCTTTCCCACCCCGCTGCTGGATGGCGCCTGACAGCACCATTCTCTGTATTTTTGGTCATGTCTCACAGTGATGCTCATGCAAAGGGCCTCCAGAACTTTCCAGAAAGCAGTGAAAATAAGAAGTGTGTTCAAAATAAGGGAGACTATGGAGGAAGGCTTTAACAGGGATGCATTATTTACTGTGATCAGGTTTAAAATGTACACACTCACCATGGGGACAATCACCGGAAGCTCATTAGAGACTGAGTGTCCAGGATTTATATGGAGTTTGGTTACAGAAGCATGTCTAATACACCAAAATTACAGACTGGCAGAAGAAAAACAGGTATTTCCCTTAAACCATGTATTGTCTGCTCTACAGTTCAGAAACAGCGAACCATTCTTAAGCAATTTTAAGCAGGGCAGGAACTCCTGAGACGCCCAACTTCCCAGACTTCGTTCGGAGGCCAGCCTTGCAACGAGGCCTTCCTAAAGAGAGCTGATTCAGGGCTTGCTGTCCTGATTCTTTCCTGCTCAGCAGTTTGGGGACCTCGGCGGCGTCTGAACCCTGAGCCCAGCGCCCCTCCCTGGGTTTCCTCAGCGCTCTCAGCCACCCAGTCGGTTAGGAAGCCCCGCGCAGGCGTCTCCCCCTGTAATTCCGTAACACTGGGAGCTGGGCCTCAGCTGACTGCTGTGAGGCGCCCGAACACCCGATCCAGAGCGCTGCTCGCCTTCTGACCCCTCTGTCTGTCGTGGGGCCTGAACACCCAGCAAAGGATGCTCCGCAGCGGTAGCACCAGGAAACCATCCTCAGGGGCACTGTCTGTGCCAGGGACAACACTGGCTCCTGTCTCCGCGGGCCGGGCTTAACATACGCTTTTCCATTGTGGAGATGAATCCAAGCGTTGCCGTGGAGCACACTTCGGCATTCTAACGGTGTCCACACAAAAGTGCAGCCCATTGGGCACACAAGTGCCAACTGTGTCATGCAGGGACGCTCGCAGCCAGCACCTGTCCCTGCCCACAGGTACCAGAGACGGTCCCGCCCAGGTTCTCCTCTGAGGAAGGAGGTTCAGTCTGGTGGTAACGGGCAGACTGCTCTGGAAGAATCAGTTTTAATGGGCCAGGCGTGGTGGCTCACACCTGCCATCCTAGCACTCGGGAGGCAGAGGTGGGAGGATTGCTGAGTTCAAGGCTTGCCTGGGCTACACAGTGAGCTCAGGGCCAACCTGAACTACAAAGGGAGACCCTGTCTCAAAAAACAAAAAAACAAAATAAAAAATCAATTTTAATTGAAAATGTGAAGTTATCTGAAGAATTAACAGTTTAGCAAAGGAGAGGATGGTGACATCCTTTTTATTGAAATAATACCTAATTTCTATTTAATAATTTTAAAGATAAGGAAAATACAGATTCCTGTCAGCAATTAAATTTTTATTTTTTGGTCTTTTGGTTTTTTTCTTCAGTAACAGAATTTGAAGCCATGACCTTGCGCTTGTAAGGCAGGTGGTAGCACCACTGGGATAAATCCCCAGCCCTCTCTGGATTTAAAAAATGGAAACTGATCACCAAATAAACTTTCTAGTGTTCATGTTGAAAGGGTATATTGCTAGTATATCTTTAATATGGACTATTGAGTCATATATTCACTTATAAAGTACATTTAATTATGTGATACACTTTAACAATTCTTTAGTGAGATCTTAAAGACCACTCATTTATTTCTGGGTGTCTACCAATATTTTTTTAAAATTTTATTTCATTATATACATGGTGTGTGTGTGTGTGTGTGTGTGTGTGTGTGTGGTACAGGGGATGGGACTCAGGACCTTGCGTTTGCCAGGCAGGCACATTCCCATCTCCTGTTTGCCGACTTTTGAAGAAAAAAAAAAAATAAAACAAATATTAAAAGCATTATTTTGAATAGTAAGCAAAGTCGTCAAGCCAAGCATAAGTTAAGTACTACGGCCTGAACGTCATTATTCACACACGTATGCGTGTACGTGTACACGATGTGGCTTTTGCGTGGAGTACAGTGCAAAACCATCGTTTTGTATTGCAAATTTGTTTACTCTTTTCAAGTTGCACTGTTGGGAGTTTTCTTTAAAACTGAAATTACGACAACTATTTCTACGTTGACTTAAAACGTAGCTATACAAATTAACATTTCAAATGACACCATTAAAACGCACCGCTTTTTAACTCGTACAAAAAATTACATTTTCAAAAGGCAGAAAGTAACTATTGCCAATGGTAATAAACGGTGTTTTGAGCCGTGTCGTAGTTCACCAGAACCACGTACTGTTACAGTACGGACGGGGCCTCGGGAGAGCTACGGCGACACCCCGAGGGGGGACGGGTCGGCGGACGCATCGCTCCGCCAGGCGCCACCCGCGCTGCGACCTCAGGTGGGCCAGAAGGGGCGTCCGGGCTCCCCAGGGGCCAACGAAAGCCGGGGGGTTCACGGCCGCTCCGACCTCCGCCCGCATCGCGCACCTGGGGCGGAACCGAGTCCGGGCGCGGTGTACAGATGCGCCCGGTCTTTCCTCGCCAGCGTTCCCGCCCCTCCGTCCCTCCGGCCCTCCGTCTCTCCGTCCCTCCGTCCCTCCGTCCGTCCGTCCCTCCGTCCCTCCGCCCCTCCGTCTGTCTCGCCGTCCCCGTCCCCGTCCCGGGTTCGCGGTGCGGGCAGAGGCGGCCCGGCCGCAGGGGACCGGAGTCCTTCATCCCCGGAGGCCGACGCCGTCCGGCGCGGTCGGGCGCAGCGCTGGGAGCCGGGACCGGCGCTCGCTGCGCGCTCTGCGCTGGGGGAACCGCGCTCCCACCCGCGTGCGCTCCTGAGCCTGGCCGGAGGGATTTTGTCTCGCTAGCGCCCCCTGCAAGGAGATACTGAGTTTAAGAGAACAGTTGATTTTATTTGCTAATATTTAAAGTTCTTTCCAAGGAAACTCATCGGGAGTGTTGGTCTGTCTTTGCCCTATTTCCGCATGTTTCGGTCAGTACGCAAGAGATGCGTGCGCTGATCCCCTCTCCACTTTGTCTGATTCCGTTATCATTTTCCTTAAATGTTACCGTGCACGCATTACATGCATTGTTTCCTGACTAGAGAATTCGGTCCCATGTTTGCCCCCCCCCTTATTTCATCAATTTATTTCCTGGCTTATACTCTGTATCCTCTGTGGAGTAATTTTTGCCAAAGATCTGCCCTCCCATCCAAATTTCTCCTAAATTAGTAGAGAAATAAATACCTGGCTGAAGATTTGTGGGCAAAAATCCACAAGCCCTCATTCACCCAACACTTCATCACATTTGTCATTAGAAATTGTTTTGCTGCCGGGCGTGGTGGCTCACGCCTGTCATCCCAGTACTCGGGAGGCAGAGACAGAAGGATTGCTGAGTTTAAGGCTTGCCAGGGCTACATAGTGAGCTCAGGGCCAGCCTGAACTACAAAGCGAGACCCTGTCGAAAGAAAGAAAGAAAGAAAGAAAGAAAGAAAGAAAGAAAGAAAGAAAGAAAGAAAGAAAGAAAGAAAGAAAGAAAGAAAGAAAGAAAGAAAGAAAGAAA